>BOPP01000058.1:698162-715415 GCA_017312745.1 Gryllus bimaculatus | reverse complement strand
TATATATATATATATATATATATATATATATATATATATATTAAGTGCGTGAAATGAATTTTTGGCACAATTGAGAGTGGGTTTTTATGTCTATTCAAATAGGTCGTAAAAAAATCGACATCTTGCAAAAAGCAAGAATTATGCAAAGAAATGTAAACAAACCTTTTTATACGATATCACAAAATACTTCTGGTATGAACCATGACTTGTTTAATCCCTACTCTTCATGGTTTAATCAACAGGGGACCCCATCTTTGTTTGCCATAACATGAGGCCATGATGATGCAACATGAGGTAGTGAAGCATTGGGTTCCCATGCGAATACATATTCCGTGACTGGCCCATCATGTTATTACTGAATTTAAAATGGGTAATAACTACACTGACACTTCACAGATGTTGCTCGAATCTGTAAACACTGTAATATCTAATTTATTACCCGAAAAATAGAAAGGTGTTTTCGAAAAAAACAACTTTCTTTCAATTGAAAAATTGGTGTTTGTCTGTGAGAGATCTGTCATCATATGTTCATAGAGTTTCCTAGTAAATATGTGTTAATAGTTATTGAGAAGAGTTAAATACTAATGAAATTAATTTTGTTTTTCTGTTAATATGTGTTTAATTTTCTTCTGCTTGTATCAACTTACCTTGCGTACAAATCTTTTTCACACAATAGCGTGACGTCACAATGAAAGTAGTAATTCACATTACAAGGCTGTGGATGTTTCCATGACTAGATGGGAGTGTTCCAGGACAAGGCCGATAGACCAAGTCTAGGAATCTCATGTACAATATTTTATTCAAGACCCTGTTTTAATGACTATTTTTCCGTGTGATATACAAATTGAATTGATCACGAGAACATAACACTTATTTTTCAGTTTGGGGTTCGAAACATATTTTTGTTTTCTAATTGTTGACTGGCAGTTGAATGTGAATTGAGAAGGATACTGCGTGACTTTTGCAATGGAGGAAAACGACAATTTGTGTGAAATTCCACCAGAACAACTTATATCCACCACTTTATATTTATTGCCACGAAAATTCAGAGAATGGCAAGAAAAAAATATATTTTTTCCTATGGGAGAAATTGGATAAGACTAAGCATACTTGTGGAGGACGTGCTTGTTGTTTTAGAATAGAGAACTGTATTTCAAGATCAACACCATTTATTATCTTTGTAAAAAAATTTCAACGACAAAGAGTTACTCAAATGATTTTGGTGGTTAAAACATTGGCCACTGATAGAACAGTTGAATGTATGGTTGCAATTAGTACCTTATACGTTAGTGATGGCAAGAGAATTGAAAGTACTCGGTACTAATACGGAAAGATTTTTGGAACATTTCCAAGTTGGTGTTGACAAAAGTTGAACGTTTATGTCCGGTCTGGAATAAGTATTTTGTGCACGGTGAGGTGTTGCTTTCCAGATATTTTAATGCACTCACTAATAGTGCTGCAACAGCACATAGTTTTTCGAAATGTTCGTAATGGGCACATAATAATATAATAGTGTACTATCTATCTTATTAACATTTCAGACTTCACTGGACAAAAAAAAATAAAACTCAACTTCAAATTACCGAAAACTTCTATTTAAAAAAAATACATAAATAAGTTCTGATATGGAGAAAGAAAGATCTAGCTTCAATACTGAATGTGTAGAAGAGGTTAGAAGATGATTGTCACCACATAACTCGAAATTATGTGGCAACTACTAACATTTTGAAAAATATAGGCGCACATGTATATCACAATACACTTAATGCTACAATACATTTTATTATCTTGCATCATACGAAAAGCATCTAGGTGATTATAGGATGCATCCCTTGCATCCTGTTTTCCGTGTCTGACAAGAGTTACTTCACCTGTATTCTATAAAATGACAAATTTGTGAAACTTTTACGATTTTTTTTAGATTTAGCTCTTCTGGGTATCCCTGTCGTATTTGGAACCATAGGGAGAATGTTCAACAAATTTGATATTCTTTGATTGATCTAGCTGATAACGCGATCTCTTGAATTTGAAACTGATATTTTGATTTTGGTGAGAGGTTCTTTGCACGAAGCCCCAATAAAATTATCTCGAAAACAGATCCAAATTCGTTTAATTTAATTTTTTGTCTCGAATAGAGCAAATATAGAACGCTTACAAAAATGGTACAGGCTATTTTCCATAAATTACCATTTACCACTAAAATGTATTCTAGTGTTCATTTTACTTGTGATAATAATTCCAAAATGTGCTCTGGTCATGGAACCAAAATCAATATTAGCAAGGGACGGCAAAGCAAGCAATAATTTAGCAAGAATAGCAACCAATAATTTAGTAAACTCGGTGACCCATGGTCCACAACTTTTTAAATTGCGAGAGGGAGCATGTTTTAATGTTTTAGAAAAGTCAAGCTAAATTCAACTTCAAAGAAATACAAAGGGGTCACGTGAGATTTTAAAAGTTGGTTGTTTTATTTCACAAATAATATTCAGCATGTACTATTTCATAAAAAAGCAACTAAATTTATGAATGAGTATTTGTAATTACACGACAGTTATAATGTAATTCGAAATCATATAATTGAACAATCCTATTAATGTTGCTGGCGTGATTATAGAGTGTTATGATTATGAAGATTAAGACCTCCCAACATTTTTTATTCGAGGAAAAATTTAATGAAAACATAACCGTAATTTTAATTTGGTATTGAAGTGAAGGAGTGGCTTGAATTGCTGGTCTGAATGTGACTGGATCCCAATAGATGAAGTGCAATTATGCACAAATGCGTTTGTAAACTCCTAGCGTGTTCCGGTAAATTGTATTTTAATTTTAATTTTTTTATTGTACAACTTGTATTATTTCTCGAACACATACGGAAAACAAATTGTGATAACATACAGAGTATCATGAGTTTTATATATAAAATTGTAGTAACAAAAAGTTTAAATTAATAAAGCAAATATCACGTTTAATTTTTAATTCTAAAACAACATGCTAGCGAGAAAACGTAAATTCGTTTTTACAGCAACGTAACGTAATGTAGCTATAAAATAGTAAAAAATTAAATTACAGAAACCATTTATCAAAGATATGTTAATAGAATTATAGAATAAAAATACTTTAATATTTGTCAAAATTAATTTAATCCAAAGATATCATGATTTTTTTTATCGATAGTGTTTTTGGTCCTTGAGACCACACTATCAAATGTTATGAAATTTAATATTTTTCGCGCCCCATTTCTCCCTTTTCCTTTACGATCAGTGACTACGAGAAAGGACCGGATAGGTCTGTAGGTGTAAATTTATGACGACGTTTTTTTCCCTCTAGTTCATTTCTCATTATACGCTCCATTTCTGACATCTTACAGGAAAAGGTTTGTGGTCTCTTAAACTTCCGATTACTTGTATTTCCTTGACACACTCCGTTAGGTATATGGGACTAAGAAAAACGACATAACATGGAGTATGTAAACGGTAAAGGATACGAGGCAGAGAACATGTATTTCAAAATATGTTTCAAGCTAAATTTTAGTAGCTTGTACGGTATAGTAGCTTATAAGTAAAATGATTAAATATAAAACTTTTGTGTAGTATACTTTCGTGGATGAATTGTAGCAAATCGCACGAATACTAGATAAAACTACGTTCTCATCGTATTAACTATAAAGTCAGGGTTACTAAACTTCGGATATCATAAAAAAATGATCTGAAAATATTTCGATGTAATAAGAATATTTTTATTACCTACAAAAATTCCGATGATGTAAGTATATTCTTATTACATCTGTAGTGTAGGTATTAATAATAGGGATCCGTAATTCAGGATTCAAATTCTATTATCCGAATAACGTAAGTTGTTACCAATTTATCGCCGACAATAAGAAAAATGACACCATTACAAAAATGTAATTTTGTTGGGGAAAGAATTTATCTTGACAGGACTCGTTGAATTCACGGGAAAAATGTAATTTACTTTACATAGTATCATCATGAAATTATTTTTAGCAAAAGCAAACTTTTCTATTCTTCACAACTATTTTTTCATTTAACTAAAAAGTATGTTTTATAGTTATGTTACTTTTATTAAGCACCGACGTCAAATTCACCTTGTATTCATGATATTCATTTACATTGAAAATAATGTTCCCATCCGCACATGCACATAGTAGGATATATGCGTTTTGCGTCTCTAACACCCAGATAAAATAAAAACAAATGAAGTGCTAAAACAAAGAGAATTTCAAAGAGCGTTGCGTATGTGAACGTCTACATTTTATATATAAATATTTATGTTTTAAAAAGCACGTCTAAATTTGGCAGACGCATATGCATTTCGGCAATACACGTACGCTTGAAGATTCGTTTCTTGACATCCGCAGACGACGTAAACTGCTCAAAGACTCGAGTTCAGTTCCTCATACGATATACGAAATAAAATATTTTGGGAGGAGAGGGGTACAGTATCTCAAATTCAGAGACGTGCAGTTCCTTGTATTCTAATAAAACATGTTTTTCTAACACCTTCATATTGGTGTAGACCGAAATGTTGGCAATAACGCCCAGAAGGCGGCGTCTCCCGGACATTTAAAATATTTAGTCGAATCTATTGCATATCTCTCCTTTATTTACTATCTCCTATATGCATCTCACTTGAGATATTTCATAACTTCGGGGTACGCTAGTAATGTTAACACTATTGACGATGACAAAAATACACAAGCTTCTACTGATTATGATGATTCTATTTAAATAGAGGGTAAGCGATAAAATGTCGTAAAAATGACATGTGCCACTGAATGTGTGCCGCAGTTGTCGAATCCATTCTTGTTTGCAAAAATTTGAACATTGATTTTCTGGTCAAATCTTGCGAAAAAGAGCTGTCTCCCAATTTAATGTTTACCTTCAATTTAGATTTTACAATACATGCACTTACACGGCCCGCACATAATTAAAAAAGGCAATAGATCAAATCATTATTAACAAAATTAATACTAGATGACAAAATGCAACGAAAGTATTAGGATTCAGTGGTCACAATGCATAGATTATTACAATTACAAGAAGTAAGTAAGGGATCATTCATGTGTAAGTTGCGATACTTAACCCATGACTGATTTCTCAGAGATGGGCAAGTTTGTTGTCTGTGAAAAGGCAGTACTGCATTTTCCTTAATCAACTAATATGTAGTGGGAGACCGCCATATAATATCACAAACAGTTTCCATGTGACTTCACAAAGTTTGTTTGCGTAGCAAGAAAGTAAATATTTCTTTATGAGTTTCATGTTACTACAAAACGCCTTCTCTAAAGGAATTCAATGTTAATGTCTCCAATAACTGAAGCAAAGTTTGAAGTGTGTATCACATTAATAACTTTAGAGTAAGTTTGATTTTGAATAGCGGTTTTGGAGGTCTCCCAAAACATTTTCACTTTGGTACACTTGACCCACCTAGGGATAATAATAATTGATCACTAAGCTATTGTTAAATGTGTCCCAACTAACATGAAAAGTGAGCTTACTCAATGGTAATTGGTAACCATTTGTAACGAAATAAATGCTTTAGAAAACTCTATCTCACTGTGTTCTGTATTCCCGAGTAAAGCCCGAGTTGTGTTTGGAGCTCCAAGGATCAGTTGCATCTGCTCACATTTAGAGTTGGAGGACATTATTTGGAACATTTTTCCAAATATTCCCGAAGTTCTTTGCGTAATAAAAGCCTTGTTACTCACGGATAAACATGAGTCTCATAAGTTTGCAAGCTTTACAAGCAATTGACTACTCTACTGCTAATGGCATTGCCATCCTAACTTCTCCTCCTCATTCTTTCCATCGAATAAAGCCACTGGATGAGTCGGAATACTCACCTTTCAAGGCTTGTTATAAAAAAAAATGTGTTTGTCTTATACCATTGAGAAGCCTCGAGAACCACTCACAATTTACCATGTTGTAGAAGTTTGTCGTAAAGCACATTCCCTAGCATTTACACCAGCAAACATATTGAGCGGTTTTAAAAAGACCGAAATTTCGCCGTATAATGCAAATGTTTTTACCGAATCTGATTTCCTTAGTTTACACGTTACAGATATGCTTAGAAAAGTGACATTCTGTCTACTAATATTGAAACGCCTTAACTGCCACCTCAAAATGAGGTTTCTTAATTACTCCAAACATCAGTTCGAGTATTTGATGTTCGAGTGATTGAGTTCGTATAGGATGAGCCATCTACTTCAACCGACACAAATAAAATTGTAAGAATATCAACCGCCTTATTTCCAGCAAATGAAAAGAAATTCTCAATAATTCATTGTATTTCCAGAAATTCTTCTCTGATTTCCAAAAATAAGACACAAAAGAAAAAATTCATATCGAAGGCGAAAGAAGTAGTGAAGGCAAAGAACAAGAAGGCTAACAATAGTTGTGACAAATACGCCAAATAAAATAGAAATGAAAAATAAATATCGCGCAAGATTGAAAAAGAAAGTATAGCAGTAAGAAACACATAGAAGAGAATTTTAGACTATTCTTAATATGTCTCTGGCCAGGAAGAAGAAAATCACGTAATTGTGCATATAAATACACATGTAACATATCTCAGTTAGTTTTGTAATTGCTCTTAATAATTGTATTGCTAATTGCAAATAAAGTGCAGTTTCCTTTACTCAGTTGTTGTATTAGTTTCCATCTTTTGAAACGTGGCTTAAGTATCCCAATTGGTGGATACGTTTAGATGTCATGATATTTGAACCATTAGCAAGAATGTTAAATTTAATTTATATCTGCTAAACTATACTGTACTTTGTCTCTTATCGGTGAAATGTTTGTGTAAGACTTTGATTTACCTAGTTTAGTGGGTTTTGCACATAACAAGTCAAACCACAAGCTAAGAAATTAAAAAACTGAAATTTGAGTCACCTATCCTAAGTTCTACATAATACAGATACACGCAGGTACACGTAAAATAAAATTTTTCATAGAATTCTTGCTGCAGAAATCATGAAACGTGGTTAACAATACTGTTGATACAAATGACAAATAATTCTTTTTCAACGCTTTCATTTCTCTTAATGCGTGGTTCCCTTTTTTAAAAAAAGGAACTTGAACACTGCATGTAAAACTTGGATAGCACGAGAGATTTGAACATTATGTAAAACGAAACAAATTCTTGATTTTATTTCTAAACACTACAACGAATATCACGACTTCTACCTCTACTTCCCAAAATACAAATCATTGCAAAATAGTCAAAAGGTAGGCTAAAATAAAGAAACATGATCAAGATGTTTTGAATTTCTTTATTGAAACAAAACAATGAAGAACTTAGTAAAATATTACGACCTCATCAACTAGAAACCTTGAAGAGAATGTTGTTTTAAAGGATTATAGAAGTGTACTATCCGGCAAACGTGACTAATCTCTTCCACAAATATTGTTCAAGAATTGAGGTTGATCTCACGACTAAAGCTACAAAACTCAACGATATACATTTCTACAAATATTTTTGATACGATGTTTGCATCCGGAACTTCTTTGTGTGAAATTCTGAAAATAATGTTTAGTAAAAAATACATATTCTGCCGGTTGAACTGAATTTCCTGATTGTTTGTTAAAATCTTGTGAGCTAGCTCATTATACATCCGTTAATTCGCATATTTAACACAGCCTATTGCACTTAACTATTGCTGCATCCTTTAAAAACTGCCGAGATAATGACGTTTTAAGAAATGGCAACAGAAACGATACTAACAATATCATTTTTTTCTTTTCAGTTTTTCAAAAATATTTGAGACCCTTTTTTACGTATGTATGGAAAAATTTGTAACTATGTATGAAGCAATTACAGAGTGCCAACAAGGATTTAGAAAATCAAAATCTGCAGCAACAGACATATTTCCTTTTCTTAAGGATGTCCCTTCATCAATGGATCACCTATTAAATGAAGCACGTGTTAAAACATTTTAAGTTCTTTGGAAAGCATTTGTCGTCATTGATCTCATTGTTTATTATATTTCGCTTGTAATTGACCTACATTCATAATTCAAATTAGAGTTAGTTAGTTAGTTAGTTAAGGATTCCAGAGTTCAAGAAAACGTGCACACATTGTACTTCTTCTCGTGGAACACATACACGTTTTAAACGGTATTTTTGACGTTAAAGAAATATAAAATATAGAATGATGTGGAGGAGGAACATTATTAGAAAAGGTTAGATATATTGGAGATAGGGTAAACATTGAGAAATATTGCGGGTTATTCGTCTGTGGTGTCTCGCCCACAGGAATAGGAATGTATACATGTGGGCAGGTCGGTACCTCAGCAAGTGTGAAGATGACGCGTTGGTGTATGTTTACCGAGTTAGTTTTTGCTCGGGGTGCTAGTGCTGAGGTATTGTTCACAATACTGTCCTGTCGAGTCGACAACTGTTTGAAGACGTTATACGGTTAAGTCTTCGAAAGTTAGCTCTAGGGCATAGATATTGGTACGTTAACTCTTAAAAAGATACAGTTCGAACATTGCAAGCTTATATATTTTAATTAAAAAACTGCTTAAGAATGTGAATTTTACGTTATTTTAAAATTTCTCATTATATAGTATTTTTAGACTGTTTAATTTAATTTTTGCAATTTTATTTTTCTCTTTTGATTTTTAGGACAAATTGTTTACTCATTTTCATGCATCGATAACAATTCACAAAGTTTTGACTTTTATGTTTTATAACATCGTGATAACACCAATAACTTTTTTATTGTTGATGAAAATGAAGAAAACATATGTATTATAATTGCAAACTATTTAAGAGTACATGTGCATTTTACCCACATTTTGATAAGTATATATTTTATTGTAGTTTATGTTATAAAAATAACGGAATAAATTCATTCAAAATGGTTTTCTACAAGTGTTACATTTTACAAGTTTTACAAGACAATACAAAATTATGCTTACATAGAGAAAACAGACATTTTCGTTGAAATATATTTATGTTTTGAAAAAGTTTCAAATAATTTAATTAGTCGTTACTGTTCACAAAAGCCCTTTTTTGTATACCAGCATTGTAAACAATCTCCTATGGCATCGAAAATCGTGGAAGAATGTGGAGGATTATGTTATTCAATAAAATAGCATACGTCATCAAACAATTATGGCGTTTTTATTTGCACATAAATAAGAAAAAAATGTAAAGGAACAATTTCATTACAGGAATTAAAAATTAAACCTAACATAACTTAAAATCACGAATACAAGTTAATCGTACATATTGAAATAAAATTGTGAAAGAGGATTTGAAGAAACGTTTCATTTGTAGTGACCGTTTTGGAAGGATCCCTGCATCCGGTGTCACTCCACCAAATACAAATGTCCTGGCGATTCTAATCTTATTACCCACTCACTCCTCTGTTCTGCCACAGTAGGTGAACGCCAAACTCTGTGATGTTTGAGAGGTTATGTCACCTCCATTTCCACGATCGTGCATATGAACAAGTAACAACTGGCAATCAAATATCAATAGCTATGTATCCAAGAGCGTTAGTCAAACATGTACTACCTGGCGTTCCACGCTATTCAAGTTTCAGTTTCAAAAACTATTATCCTTTCTTATAGTTTTATAATCGTGTAATACAAAAATAGCGTGTGCAACTCATTTGTAATGTTGCTTTATTGCGTTTGTCCAAATTCGAAAACTCGTACTTAATTTCTCTATTTTTCCAAACAAGTGCTTGCTCAATAAATCATAAAAATATAAACTCGTTGCATAACATAATATTTAGGCATTTTTGGTTTTCAAAATTGGTCAGAAGTTTCTTGACACAATGTTTTTGGTTCTGTGACTTTCGCTAGATACCAAACATGACAATTTTTTGTACGTTTCACGACTCACTAATTTGCTGTCTGATCCTCTGGCGATGCAGTTACTCGTATTAGCAATGTCAATAGGTCAACGAATTCGGTCTGCTGGTACAGAGTTGTGACAAAATGAGAGCAATTTTTCGGCCTTCTTCTGGCAAGTCATCATGCCATTTAATCAAAGCTAATTTGAAATATGAAGAAACTACAATAAATTCAAACGTTTTACTAATTTTTAAACATTTAAGTAGTTGGCAAATATCGATGTCGTAGAGCTTTTATTACGTGAACTTAGAAAAAAGATTACATTGATACACTGCAGGGAAACGAACATCTTCGCCATGGCACTGTATCGACTTCTGGCTATTTGAAGTCCTTCACTGAAATATCTTGTGTATTAAGAAATTGACCCGTGCCGACATAAAGAAACAAAATATAAAGTAGCTTTCGCTACATGATAGCGGAGCTTTCTTTCGTCTCGAGAGAAGCTTACGTCGCGGCGTCTCCTCAGAAGAGCATAGACAAGGCTAGGAAGGCTACGGCGGCGGGCAACGGCAGTGGAATGTAAGGAAGCGGCCCGGCAGGGGCGGGGCAGGCGTGGGCGCGGCCGGGCGGCAGAGACGAGGGAGATCAAGTGCCGAAACGGAGCGAAGGCCCCAGAGAGGGGGGCGGGGGAGGGGGTGGTCGGGCGGGCCGTCTTGCCATAAACTTCGGCCCAGCCTTGTTTATTGTCACTGCGCGGCTCGGCGTGAGTCGCCATTGTTCTTACGCCGTCCGCTACCGACCCCGTAGCCCGAGCGCGGGGCGGGGGCGGAGCGCCCCCAGGGCCCGGGGCGGCGGCGGAGGCGGGCGGGGAGGGGGCGGGCGGGACGGGGCGGGGGCTGGGCAGGCTCCGATGCGTGGCAAGTTCCTAAGCGCCCTCGCTTCGGGCCGAGAAACGATCAGTAAAATTTGCCGCGAAGCCTCTGCCAGGCTTCTCAACGGCCGCGATTATTTGTGAGCAAATAATACCCACGCAGCAGCGCTTTCGCTGTAAAAACCTGCGAGAAGCGAAACAAGGCCGAGAAGAAAAATTAATTTTCTTCGCGTTTTTTAAAGTACGCTACGTCGCCGCCCGCCGTCGCTACCGCCAGTTTAGATTAGTGTATTTGTGGCGAGACGCCGACACGAAATGATTATAGTTTTCAGCCGCGTTTTTCATGAATCATTGCGAGAAAAATATACGTTTGTTTTCTCGAAAGGAGATTGCTTTATGTTTGGTAAAATGAAATGGTCAGACGTCTCAGTGCAGTGATTGTAGGGGAGACGTATAAAAATTCTAATTTGGACGTGGCTTCAAAAGAGTAAAAGAGGGCGAAAATACCACCTTATGCCGCAGAAAGCGTTGAGATTTCCGTTTTTATCTCGTAAAGCGAAATGGCGCGAAATGTTCACTTCCGGCACGTTTAAGAGCCAAAAAGAAAAATTACGAACGGACGCGCAAACGTTGTCCGTTACGTCATGCGTCAATGTTTTCTCATTACCTCGAGGCAGGGCGGAGGATCCGCAAAACCCAAGTTACGTTCTACAGCATTGATCTTATAACCCATTTTAAAACCAATGAAAGTTAAGCTAACTAATGCACGGCAAATAAGCTAGGGCCGTGTTCACTTCGCAGCCTGTGCCCTACGGAGATTTCTCCACTTTATACATGGGAACCGGCCTTCTTTTGAGCAGAAAGCAATGGGATATAATTCGCCATGTTTTATTTGTACGGTTTAACTCGTGATTTCTATAATTTTGTAGCTAGTGACAAGAGTACCAATTTTACTTAAAAAATAAGGGCTGTGAAAAATTATTCAAAAGTGTTATACTCGGTGTTTAAGGCCTTATAATGCTGAGTATTGCCTCCTCTTCTGTATTTGCTTGAAAAAGAGTTACCATGTGCTTCTTTATCCCAATTTCACTGGCAATTAAATAAGCCATTGTCGCCACGAAATAAGGTATAAAGAGAGAAAGATGGAACAGCGTGCTCACTTCGCTGACTACTGATTGCTTTCGAACAGCCGCATTTGTTTTCCGTTCACAATTACGCACGCGCTGTCATGAGTCTGCAATACGTTCTGTTATTAGTTATGGAATTGTATTTAGAGAAAAATATTGAGTGCGGAATTAACCCACTTCGTTGTGTAGTCCAACAACGCCATCATCACAGGGCAAAGAAAAATAAGCTTCTCATTCGCTACAGCTTCATCGAACCATACACTTTGCGTTGTGGATAGCTGCAGTTTCTTTTTTACGGAGAGGAAATTTTTTTGTTTCTGTTTGTGTTCCCCCGGTTTTTATGACCCAACGTTATTGCCCAAGTAAATTAAATTCTGTGTACTACAAATAATAAAAGCCAGGCGCCACGCCGAGCGTTTTGGTTTCAAAATCAAGCCCGCCACCGGAACAAAGAACAATTGCATAGCGGCGAACCGCCTGTCGGCCCGGCACACAATGCCCCGTCCTCCCCCGACCCGCCCGCCCGCCAGGGCCAAAGGTGGGGCACCCCGAAATAGCCTTCGCGGCCCCTCGCGGGAGGCCGCCGGCCGACCGCCTCCGCCGACCCCCCGCCGCCCCCGCCACGCCGCCGCCGCGCTTCTAGGTCCCCTGGCTCTCTCCCGCCGCCCGTCCCTGACGACCCGTGCTTTCCCCTCCCTTTCCAACCCTTTACCCGCCCAGCACCTTTTCTCCCTCCCGGCGCGGGTCCTTCACGCCCCCCCCCCCACTACTCGCCCTGGTCACTCCCCTCTTCCGCGTTCCTACAATTGCTGCCGACACCCCCACTGCCCTGTGCCACTGTGCCTTACCTGCCCGTCCCTACTCGCTTGTGCTACTCCCCGTTCTGACTGCCTTACACGTCTGCCCCTACTCGCCCTTTTGCCCCCTTCCGTCGTGCTTTACATGCCCGTCCGTACTCGCTGTATATCCCTCTCCCTTCTGTCCTGCATTGCACGCCCGCCCCTAATCGCCCTATGGCATTCTCCCTTCCGCCGTTCCTTACACGCCCGCCCCGCCTCGCCCAGCGCCACTCTACCTTCCGTCGTGCCTTACATGCCCGTCCCTATTCGTTGAGTGCCACTCCCTCTTCCGTCGTGCCTTACACAATCGCCCGCTACTCACAATTGCAGAGGGTTTATGTCGATTAATCACCCCTGTCTCTTCCGTCTGGCCTTTAAACAACATGTCCGCTACTCCCCCTCCTTGCACGGTCTGGCTTTAACTCACCCGACCCTATACTCGCCCCTGTGCCGACTCCCCCTTCCGCTCGCCCCCTACTCGCCCGCATCGCCACACCCCCTCTCTATTTTCTATCCAGTCTCTCTCCATACCGCCCCCCTAACTCCTTGACCTGCTTCCGCGTTCCCTACCCCCGCCCCGTGCTAACCTCGCGATTGCTTCAGAAGGAGCTCATTACTGCGTTTGCTGTCTAACTGCGTTGCTTGAACCGTCTGCCGTATTTGCCGGTAGACGCGCATCGGTACCCCAGATTCTGGTTTATTGTGGGAAATAAACGCATATTATGCTGCGGAGATATAATAATTACATAGCCACACAAAAGAGTTGTGTTCGTGTCTCGGGATCAGAACATGTTTTCTACATGTTTTTGGAATCGCTATATCCGAATTCGGTGTGCGTTTTAGCCCATCACATCAGGTTTTCGACGTAACCTCAAAACAAAAAAATGAAAGATATATCTTACCGAGGGGTCAGACCATGTTACCTACATATTTTGGGTGTCGCCGAATCTGAAGTTCATTTAACTTCATTAAAACAGATTTTCACATAACTTCAAAACTTTAAAAACCTGTGTCTACTTGGAGAGGAGCTAGTGTTCTGGCGCCACGATATAGACAATCTGCCATACAACAACGTGATGAGTGTTATCCCGTCACGGGCTAATGCTACCTTCTCTATCAATTATAATTGATCTGAGTTAGAAAATCTGATGTGATGAAGTTAAATGGACTTCAGATTCGTGTTCAGTGATCCCCAAAGCATATAGGTAACACGGTGTGACCCCCTGATTAGAAATATCTTACATTTATTATAGTTTTTGAGGTTATGTCGAAAAACTGATGTGATGGAGTAAATTGGACACCGGATTCGAATTTAGCGATCCCAGAATCATAAGAAACATGGTCTGATTCCTAGATACAAACACAATTTTTTTGTGTGGCTGTGTTATAAATCTTACTTAAACTTTATTATCCCATCTGAATTATTTCAATAATTTCGATCTATCTGAATTAATCAGATGAATCTGTCAAAATCTCCAATTTCTCCATGCATCTCGATTCTCCGATTGCTATTTCATTATACACCTTGATCACACGCACGCACGAGCAAGAGATTCCGTTATTTCTAGAGTCGCTTTCCTCCATTTGTCGTGACGTTTTCTCGTGAAACCTCTTTTTCTTGCTTGATTATTTTAATTCGAAAGACCTACGATTTTAGATTGTTTCATTACATCTATTACCCTCAAATAGTTGGTCACTTCTAGGGTACACTCGTATCTTTTAAAAATGTGCATAAATTGCTCAAAAGATGAATAGTTTTTGTTACAGAAAGTTATCTGACATAGCTGAGCTACAAGTATTTGATATGTCTCTTACCAAAACTCGTTTGTAGGGAGATTTTTCTAAGGAAACTTAAAGTTGGTTGTCAAATGCTCTAAATGTCGAATCAGATCAAATGATCAAGTTTCAGTTCACAATCTTATTAACATACGATAGATGAAATGCATTTAAAACGTTTTCTCCTTTCGCCTAAACTATCCCACAAACTTAAAAAATGTGCACAATACTGACTAGCACGATGCATTTTCAGTGGAATTTTACATGTTCTTTGGATAATTCACGAAAAATATTAGACTCTCTGTCAGAAAAGTGTGTATGTAGTAAACCAATATTCGATTTGTTTGCCAATTCTTTTATTAATGTTCGCATAACTAATTACAGTAAATACATTAAGAATTTAAGTTCCAACACACATTTACTTCCCAACACTTTCGTGATCAAATTTTCCAGTGCTTTTCAGAGAACACTAGGGGTCACCAGAAGCAGAAATATTGCTGAGCAAAACCACACAAAATTGTTTTCTAAAATTTTAACGCACACTGCTCAGTAACAACAAATAAAATAATATCCTAAAACACTGCAATAAAGGAAATATTTTCAGAAAAACAGTCTTGAAGACTACGGATAATGTGTAGTACTTACAATATGACAGTTTGTGGCGTAACAAAATAAGTTTTAAAAAAAATTGCTGTTCCGTGGCGCAATATGTGAATAGCAAATATTTAATGTCAAGTGGCTCTTCCTTGTAGACTTGCTGTCGCAAGACGTCGGCTGTGTCCTTAGCAACAACGCTCTGAGAATGAGAGTCATTCGGTACGCGCAGTCTAAGGGAAGGTCAGCACATTCAAACATTTACATTTTTCACTCAACAACTAAACTGCATCATTGTTCCTCAATATCTCTTGAAACTATTGACACTTTTCCACTGTCAAAAGCTTGCATAGTTTTCTTTCAACGAGCTTTCGATGGTTATATATTTGTCAAGGAAGACGTTAATTTATTCTTTTATCTTTTCTGCATAATTCTTCCACATTTCACAAGTCTCTTCGTAATATTTCTTTAATCATTACTTATTTAATTATTTTCGTCATTTTCTTCACGATGGAAGAGCTTATTTCCAAGGCCATGTATCTTTATTTTCTTTTATTTCTACCTTTACCAATATTTATCTACATTATCTATCCTTAAGACACTTCTCCATCAATCTGCCAATTATTGTGTTTAACAATTTATTATATATATGATCAACGATAACCGAAAACCGTTGAATTTTATCTTGAACGATACGGGTTAATTTGAATATTTTATTTTCTTGAAAATGTATTTTTGTAAAAACGTCACTTTATAAATAAGGTGTTCAATTGTCGTTTTAGGAGGTTCATTTTACATAAAAACGGTGTCATTTATTAAGTACCTAGTAGTTTACAATGAGAATATCTTGTCTTGTTCCATTATTCTTCTCACATTTCATTATATTATTCTTGTTAATGCGGAATGTGGTATTCATGAGTAGGGTTAGTGCTTCGAACTCCCTGAGGATGATGTATTTGTATGACACAGAGAGTCCTGAAAGCTCATCGGTTTGCAAAATAATTACTGTGTTTGTTTTGATTACTGCTTTAATGAGATCGCAGGCGATCACTTCTTTGAAGATGTATTCACTTAATATTAAATTTGATTTCACTATTGAATACATAAGAAAAATTCAAATTGTTACTGAAATATACGTTTACACGAAAGCTATTGCAAAAATTTGAGTCAATATAAAAACGTTCCAATAATGTGTTGAACTGCAAATGCATAATGTATCTTATTATATAATATTACTTACTTCATTTGCTTTTATTTTTGAAATTGCCGAAGACATTATTTTGAAGCAAAAACAATGACCTTGATTGTACGTACACGATTGCTTTTAATTAGTATATTAAAGATGTATTATTAAAATTTCATTTTTGAAAAACCTGAAGACTTTATTTCAAAGCAAAAACAAGAATGACCTTGGTAATACACACGCGTGATTGTTTTTAATTATATTACAAATTACTGGTATGTTTCTAAAATACAAGCTTCAATTATATGCATTGGATCATTTATTTAGTCTCTATGATAAAGGTAACACAAGCGTTAGAAGATACAAATCACAGTTAATAACACGTCATATTATTGTCAGAACCATGCATATATCATTAGTTAAAATTACAATAAATTCAATATATCGGAACTTTTTATCCAAGGGATTTGATGCCCTATCATCTATTAGCACGAACTTTCAAATTCAAGCTCTCGTCATTGTGAGGGCTGGAAATACCTGTCGAGCAGAATGGGAGATAATTTGCTCGTGACATTATACGACTAGTGTGGGATACAACCTTCCTTCATTATGATCCAAAATTAACCGTGGTAGCTCTAAATTTATTACAGGCAATTCTAGCGATTTGCGCGCGCGAACCTTGCAAGCCCATCGAAGCCGACTCTGTCATCGCCGTCGCCAGTCGCGCTGTGAGCCGTGGGGGAGGGGGTGGGGGAGAGAGAGTCGCACTCCATCCAGTAGTCGGGTGAAAAGCAAAACGAAGCGCCCGAGCAGGTCCTAGAATTTATCGGTACTTACAGAACACCAGAATTATGAATGTTTGCGCTGAATTTATAAACAGCCATGTGTTATGGGGTTTAAAAGTGTTCCTCATAAAATAATTGAACGACTGTTGGGTAAGGGGCTTAACGGACGAGAGCGGACCGAAGAGGCGGTGGCTGAACCCCCCCCCCCTGTTCGCTAATACTTGGCCCTAAATAAATCAAGATCTTGCCCTC
>BOPP01000058.1:662154-686280 GCA_017312745.1 Gryllus bimaculatus | reverse complement strand
CTGTGCCAAGTGCGAGTTGGGTTGACAGATTTCAATGATCCGCTGAACACACAGATGCCAGTAAAGGAACTTGCCTTGAGTCTCAATGCAGTTCACAAGTAGTCCCAAACGCAGTTTTTGTAGTGATTGATGTGGGAAACATTCTCAAAGATTCTTGCAGAAACAGAAGAAAAACCGCCCGAAAAGCGGGGACACTATTCCCGCTTTTTCGGCACGTCTCGCACCCGTACCGGGGCGGGCGTCGCAGCGTGGTGGGCGTTGGGCACGGCGCGTCGCGCGTCAGGGGACGATGGTGACGGAGCCCAGAGGCGCACGTGCTCGAACACGTCGACCGGTGTGCTCAGATGGACAGCTCTTCCAAGCGCCCACACGCTGCGGCCCCTCGGCCACTCGCCACGACGTCGCGCAGCACTAACACGCGCGCGCGCAGCCCTCCAGCCTCAGTCCCCAATAGCGGCGCCCGAAGGTAAGTTACTGCGGTAAAACTGTCAACGCCGGAATCGACCCGGACACAAAACAATTCCGTTTCAGGAAAGTTCCGTTATGAGGTTGTCCATTTTACGCCACTTGTGCGTCGTTAATTTGCCCTAAGGATTAATTACTTACTTCATGATATTATCAACAATACACTTAAAACATAGAACCTAATAGGGAAGAATCGCCATAATGAGTAAAATTACACACCTTACTGGCTGTATTCGGACACTAGTGAGACTTTCAAACGCACAATGCGTCACAACCCAGTTTGGCATCAAACTTTTCATATCCTCGCATGACTCAGCAATTCGTATCTTTCGAGGGGTTATGTTTTTTCACCGAGGCAGGGAGACGGCATGAATAAAGCTTTCATACAACTTCCCAGGCTCAGTGTCGTGAGAGAGGATTCCCCTTCGGCCTTTCGCCATAATACAAGGTCGAATTCAACGCGACAGCTGAAGCCTCGGTCCTGCTATGCCGATTCGACGATTAATTCCCGACGCCACGGATGCAAGAATTAACAGACTTGCAATTTCATTGTATTTCATAAAGAACATATCGCGTCTCTCTGCAAATTGTATTAAATCAGAAATAGCGTTTTATAAAGAGTTTATATTTGTTGAGAAGTTTCATTTTAAAAAAAATGAAAGATTATAATTTTATTTTGGTGTACAGTGATTTACATACCAGAGTACATCTTAGTTATAACGTTTTGACCGTATCTGGAAATTTGTTAAACCTGGGGACTGTAAAAATGAAGAAATGAAAGTACATACACGAAGTTTCCAACCACTGTTAGCTGCAATTGAATACTTGGAAAATGAAGTGGCTTACAGCTTAGCAGGTCGTGGCGGGATGCAGGTCGGTGCTGTGGCCGCAACGAGGCTGAGCGAGTCGGTATCAGGACAACTGTAGGGCCGGAGCGGCGCGTATGGCCGCAAGCTGGAAAACCTCAGCAGGCTTAGCAGGCGCCACAGACGCGCGCAGCAGGGCCATTCAAGGGTTCCAGCACGGCAATAGCCAGGAGCCGCAGCAGTGGGCGTGCGGTGCTCGTAGGTCGCTTCAGGGACTGTAGAAGGCGTATGGCTGGGTCGCAGCAGGACTGTAGCAGGTCATTGGCAGCTGCTGCAGCAGGCGTTAGCAGGGTGCTGTAGGGCCGCATCAGGCTGTAAGCGGGTGCTGTAGGGGTCGCTGCAGGGACTGTAGCGGGGTATTGGCTGGTCGCAGCAGGGCTGTAGTAGGGGGTGCTGGATAGGGCTGCAGCTGCGGGCTGTAGCAGGGTGCTGGTTAGGTCGCAGGCAGGACCGTAGCAGGGTATTTGCGGGTCCAGAAGGGTCTGTAGAGGTTATTTGCAGGGCCAGCAGCAGGCTTGTTAGAAAAGGTTTCGCAGGGCCGCTGCTTTGGGCCGTGCTTGGCGATAAGCACGGATTGCCGGCAGGGTCGGAAGCAAGGGCTGGTAGCAGGATGTTGCCGCAGGCCAGCAGGCGCACGTGGCAAGTTTGCGCAGCGGCTAGCATGGAATCTGTAGCAGGGGGCGATGGAGGCCGGAGCGGGAGGCCTTTTCAGGAGCAGGCGGGGGAGCCAGAGCGGAGCGTGTTGGGCAAAACACAAAATGCGTCGGAGGTCAGCGTAGTCTCAGGACAGTAACAATAGAGACCATTAACCTGGAGACGTGTGTGTCTTTCAGTATTACGTCTGTTCTAGGAGGGGAGGTGACAATAAATCCCGTGTCAAACATGCGCATTTCCGGAGTAGAGAGTGGGCCGTGTGTATGTGAATGTACAAAGCCAAGGATCGGCGCATACAAAGAGACTGCATGACGGGCCATTATTTGAAATTGAAACAAAATTACGTGGTGAAAAGCAGCTTACCCTGAGACCAAAGTATATATATGTGTCACATTTATTTGTTCTTCTTCATGCTCTTTTAGGTCCATTCCACTAGCATCGGAAAGTTGGCGCATGGACATCCTACGGTATTGAATACGTATCCAAGTGACGTGTGGACCGTCACACGGTCCATGCACCCACGAGCACAATAGTTCGATCGAGCAACTGCACTGCCAAGGAGACCCTCGCCGTTCGACAGTCATTGCGATGGTGCCGCTTTGCTGCGGGCTCCTCGCCCGTGCCGTGCGGCGTGCCTGGTACGCGCGCCCCCGCCCGCTTCCCAGCGCTTGAGTCGCGGTGCTCGGCTCTCCGCCTACGCCGTAGATCCCGCCGTGGCCTGTGGGAGGGCTTAGCAAACGTTCGAGGGCCGGGAGAGTCCCTGCGGCAGTGGTTGGTTCCAAGCCGGTTGGTTCGGTCTCTCGTGGCCTAACTGAGTCGACAGTCATCTATTGGGTGGCGTCTCCAGACGACACTCACCCAGACCGACATGCGACACGCCTGCGGCCGCGTCTTGCGGAGCCGGCCGGCGCCGCCCGGGCGCTCCCCCGCCGCTCGGCCCTCCCCCACTTCCACACGCCGACTCAGAGCGCGCCAGCTGGTCCCTACTCCCCTACGCTTCTCCCGCCTGCCTGGCGCCCCCGCCCACCCCCGCAACCGCAGCGGCGGCCACCCATAGACCACGCTCAGGGCAACACATACACGCCTGTGTACACCATTTTTTGCGCGAGCAGAGCACTGAACAGGCGGCCTCCCTGACGTGGGGCTTGTCTTTCGGCCCCCATGGGCCCCGCACCGCCTGCGCCCGCTCCCACCCCAAGGCTACGACCACTCATCTGTCTGTGCGGATCGGCCGGTTCTCTGCCTCCGACGCTCTGCTCCCAATTCCTATGTTGTTCCGGCAGCAATCCTTCACATCTACGTCTACGTCCGGCACCTCACCTACTCTCCAGCAGCATCCCCCCCAGACCACCGGCACACAACCCACGTAGTCAGCCCGATCTAGATCCCTACCAAACGCCACAACAGTGTAGCCGTCTCCCTGGCTCGCCGTCCCCGTCTCAGCCCCGCCCCCGCCTCGCGTACGATTCTCGCCGCCTTCGCGCGACGCTAATCCACGTCGCCGTCAACCCCGTACCTCCTAATCTCACCTGGTTTCGCTCTCTGTCTGCCTGCTCGACACTTAATCTCCCCTTCCTTACCCCTCAAAAACACCTCTCTATCGCCGAACATCCTGAATGGGCAGTAGACTACCATGGCAACGTCTCGAAAGCAGCCCTGGACACCGCGCAGCACCGCTGTTAATCCCGAGGTTTCCAATTATCGACTGTCGGTGAAGCCAGCATGATGGAGAATGCGTTGTCATTTTAATCTAGCCTCTCGCAGAGAAGGCCACTGTTATTGCTCATACATTGACATTTCTGTCGTTATACGTCACTCTACTCTCTTTAGCTTCGGGTGTTGATGCTTGCGACTCGCCGCCCTCACGGACCGGTCTCGTCAGGTGCTTAGTGTCAGGCGGCCTTAGTTGATCAGGGAGGACTTGTTGAAAAGTGTCGACGTGTAAAAGTTATAAACAGTATATAGAACCGGATCGACCCTCGGATGATGAGTAAACGTCCCAGCTGACTGTTTCTTCGATTGTCGACTTCCTTAGCATGCCGACATATAAAGTCACTCATTTCGCGCGCTCCGATCACATCCGTTGTGCCTGGCGGTCTTCTCCTAGCGACTCGATCCCTCACGCTGCCGAGCGCCCTTGGCAGACTTTTTTCATAAGGGATACATTAGATGATAATTTTCTTCTTCCTGGTCTCTCACTCATAGTGTAGCCATATGTACAAGGACTGTGTGTGGCAATTATTCCAACTCCATTGAGCTCTACCATACTAAGTCTCCTGAGGAAAACACAGTTTCACTAAGCATCACTTCATCATTATTGCGCATCACTACTCGCCCGTATATAGTCTAAGGCATTGACCAGTAAAAAGATCTGTCGCGAACCGATATAACTATGACCAAAGTCTCGGAAGTGGCGAGTTCCAGCACGTACCTGCTCGCATCCGAACCAAATAAAAGCTCAGTAAAAATAAGACTTGAATATTGCATCTCTCAATAATATTATAGCGTGGCAATGATTCTCGACGAATCTCGTTCATTATATCCGCTAGAGAATAGTCATAACGAACAGTTTTCTCGGATAAACCACACGGTATTATTGTCAGCTGCTATAATAGCCGCGCGAGAGGACTTCAGACTCGTATGATGAAAGAAGATAAGAACCATGGCGAACGGACTTCAAATAGACCCGCAACCTGCAACAAGAAAGAAGTGGGGTTGGGGTAAGAGAGAGAGTACCAAGATATCTTACCACGACATGGCCAGCGATGACTTATTATATGTTGCTTTTGTAATGTCGGCCATCATTCATCATGCCCGCCGGTGCCGCTGAGTACTGGTTGCTGGCCGATCTTATTAATACCCCTAGTATACAATGTCTGTTCAAAGACAGCTATTCGTCACGTGGGCGACCAGTGCTGTTACGTGACAAGGCCGGAGACTTCGATGATCTGCGCACACTGAAGAGTCAGCGAGAAAAAATTCAGCTCCGAGTCCCGGGTGTCATAGCACACCTTCCTCCTCTCTCCATGTACGCGGAGCGTGTAGGCCTCGGCGCGTCTAGGACAATCGGCAGGGGCCCGCCGCCCTGCGCGAACGCGCCCGAGCGCCGCTCCCGCGCTGCCAACAACGCTGGGCTGGCTGAGCTGCGCGCGCCGGCGCGTCGCCCGCCCGCCCGCCTGCTGTCGCTGTTTCCTCTGGGACGCGTGCTCTGGTGGTGGCTGCTTGAGGGGGCCAACGAACATTTACTAGTAGACCAACGCGCTTGAGCCGCCTCCATAATCGCGCGAGTGCTGCAGGCGCGAGAGAGGCCTCTCCGTGTCGCCGCGGTGCTGCAAGCATCACGGGGATGGAGCAGAGCAGACGCACCTGTCGGTCGGGGTCGGGGAAGTCGTGAAGCGTGGCTGCCCCTGTGTCGGGGGGTCTCTTGGGATCCTGCCCGTTGTCACTTCAAGTTGCGTCAGTGTGGCGCGTGGGTTTACGAGTTCAACGCCGAGGACCGGTTCAGGCTGATTCGGCACAGGAGTTTGGGTTGGTGTGGGCTTCCCGATGATGTGGGGATCGTAGAGGTAGGCGGGATGGTGGAGGCGGAGATCAGCGCAGAGTGCGTAGCGGGGCCTCGTGGTGGTTATGTCGTAGATGCGCACGAGACGAGGGTGCAGTGAGCACGGGTCGGTACCGACAGGAGGAGCAGGGTGGAGGGTGGTAGGGCCGTAGGCCGGCGTAAGGCGTTGTGAGGAGCTAGGGGTGTGTGAGGCGTGTGGGGTGGCTGCGCAGCGGCTTTCTTGCGGCGGGGGTTACCCGGGGTGACGAGTGCGCGGGCCGTAGTATGGACGCGAGCGAGGCACGGGTGTGTGCGAGTGTCGGTGGCTGGATTGAACGAGCGCGGGTGGTGAAGGTGGAGGGATCAGTGTGACGTCAGTGCGGTGGCGCTGTGGTGGTGGTTGGTGGCCGTGCCCGGTGACCGCAATGGCAGTGGCAAGTGCAGAGGTGCGTTAGTGGCGGCGACGGCGCGGCGGCGGCGGCGCGGTGCGTGCAGTAGCGGCACGTGATTGTCGCGTTTGACGGGTGCTGGTAGCGGCGGTTTCCCGGGCGGCAGGTCGCGGGGCGGGGCGGGTCGGGGCGAGCGGGCGTGGTCGATGCGTGCGGGGAGGGCGGGGCCACGCGGCGCGGAGTCAGCATCGGCGCGCGTGGCGGAATCGAGGGCGGCGGTTCCGGGACAATCGCGCGGGAAGTGCGCGTGGCGCGCGGTGACGATGACGGATGGCCGGCACGCGCCGCTGCCACCGCCGCCGCCTCGCTTCGCGCCGTCTGCCGCCCGCCAGCTGAACCTCCCAAACGCCCACGGGGCCCGACGGCGGACGCGGGACTTCAAACGGACGGGGCGGCGCAGGAAACCGGTACCCTGCGCGGGATGGGTGTTGAGATCGAGAGATGCGGTACGATCGCGATAGACTGTCGGGGCCGGCGGAAAATGGCGGTAAATGTGGAAAAAGATATAAACCAGAACGTGATAGTTGTTTAGATGGTGTGAATTAGATGAGCAAGTCAGAGAAACGGTAGGGGCTATCAGGACGGTTATGTTTATGTACTGTTGTGAATCGAGCTTCTACTATTTTGTCTTAGTGTTGCGTGAAGACGTAGTGTTGAAGAATATTGGATGTGAGTGCACAGTCTCGAGCCGGTGGACGTTTGAAGACGTGCGAAGCGGACAAGACATGAATGTCTTCGTTCCATTCTGGGAGGAGATATGCAAAATTTCGGAGGAGGTGCAGATCAAAGGTCACTGAATTCATTCAACTAACAAAAGAGCCAGTGGTCATATTGGAACTAGAACGAGTCGAAGGCGGGGTGTCGGAATTTTCCAGCGTAGTGCGTTACGGAAATAAAATTTGATTACATATGAGTTGAAATCCAAACATAGTCGATACATTTGTAACCCCATTTTGAGACCATCTTGGTAGATCGCGAGCATATTTTAGTCATGTGTTAAAGTTGTTATATTTAAGGGACACGTAATGATAGATTTCATAAACAACATTATTTTAAAAATTCATCACTAAAAACATCAATCAATGTGAATCTTTCCACTTTTGTCTTAGAGACCTACTTACTGTATTAAAATGAGAGACTATAGTACTCCAGGGATAGATCTCTCCGTAAAGGGCCGAGTCAGAACTTTCCTATTAAAATGAAGTTGCAAAACAGATAGCTTGGGAAACAAACGAAGGGGGACAACTTTTTCTAGCGATATGTTATGATTGTAGTGGGTGCGGTTTTACGTTTTCCTTTGTTACAAAAGCTGCGACCATCGAATTTTTGTTGCAAGCGATGTGAGAGGGGGCACTGGCGGAGTGACTTCGAGGAGCGCTGTTGCAATTTAATGTGAATTAATCTAATAAGTATGGAAGAGGTGGCCCCAACTTCCACGTAAGTGTTTCTATTTCAAACACAAAATAGTCACTCAAGCGCGAAGGCGAATTACGAAGTAGAAGGTCATGTATCGTCTGTATAATATAATACTTCCCTCAACAATTCCTTTGAGAAGTAAAATTGGATTATTCTAATCCACAGAAAATATAAATTCCACGAATAAAACTGTAAACAATTGTTAATTTATGGTCGTTGAATATGAAAGCCCGGAGGACAATTAAAATTTTGTTCTTTTGGGACTGAACCTACGAACTATATTGTTCGAACAGATACAATAATTTAATACGTTAACGCTTCGGACTTTCTTCTAGACGAAGGAATATTTTTAATTCGCACGTATTAGGCAACGCATTTATTCCAGCAAGTACCTGATTTGGAATCGGAGGCAAGTGTCGCCCGAAAGTTGGCCGTCCCGGCCATATGTCGCGCGCTGGGGAGGGTTGGGGTGTTGGGGTACGAAGGGGGGCCGAGGGGGGGGCGCGACACGGCGCGAATCAGAGAGCGCGCAGGGGCGTGGAATGGATGGGCGCCATGTGGGCCGCCCGCGGCGCTGATCGCCCCAAGACGCCCGCCGGGGGCGGCTTTCCGTCATCGTTTAGGGCTAACGGCGGACACGGGTCGCGCATCCGGCCCGCTCGTTGCGGCCGGGTTAGCGCTCGCCCCGCCCCGGCCCCCGTCCGCTTCCCCGCTTCCGCCCGCCCCGCCCGCGGAGGCGCCCTCGCCCATCCCCTGGCGACCCGTCAACGCTGTGTGATCCCGCCCCCCGCCCCCCCCGCGCCGCCCCAAATGCACTTCTGGCGGACCCGCTTTGACCGGGCGCCCCAACCGAGCCACCCGCCTGCCCCGCCCCGCCCCAACACGCTACCCTCCCTCGTGCCCTGGCCCCTGCCTCCACCACGACGCCCTTCGCAAACTCACTCCCCCGACACGAAATTCACCACGCTCGCCATCACGATTCACTCTTGCTGCAGACTTTCTTACCCTATCCTCTGATTACCCCTACTGGTCATCCTTACCCTCAGAACCTCTCCTCTGCTCCGACGCATTGGCTCAATCTTTACGTCAACCATCACCTTTCATTGTTGCTTTTTCCTCTTTCAGTGACCTACTTCACCCTCGATTCTATTCTCATCCCTTCCTCACAATCATGGATTTCCTCCCATTGGCTTCTCTCTCACATCACTCAATTATTTTCTGCTGTCCACCACAATGCTTTTTGCAATGCACACATTGGGACACACTCAGTAGAATATAACAAATACTAAATGTGACGGAATACTAAAGGTTTTCAATAGTGAATGACAACCACTTTTTTGAAAAGGGAAACAAAGCGTTGTCTCTTGTAACTTCAAATGATTTACTTTTTTATTATCATATTCACATCTATTTTATTACGTTCCAGATAAATTTTGCATAATAATTGACAACATTTTTTTTTACAAATAAGAAATATTTCTTGATACCCGATCAGAATGTATTAACATAGTATTTCGTAATCGCACTGCAGTAATTTGGAAATCTACCCCACAAGGTAGCAAGATTATTGAATCAAAAAGAAGAGTACGAAGTTGCCTTGTCATTAAATGTTTAGCCGACCACCAATCCATCGTCTCTGACCCTCTGACCCTCCGTCGTTGCCCCTGTTCTCGTTCTCTCCGCAATCTTCAGTCTCCTCGTCGCTGCCGCCCCCTTCATCCACGCCTTCCTAACCCTAGTCTCCCCTGCGTCAGGGCAAATCCACTTCCTCCTCCACTAACGCTGTCCCCGCCTCCAACGTTTATGTCGCTTCAGCCGCCTCCACCCCCACATTCCGTTCCAACCTCCCGCGTCAGCCCCAACGTCCCTGCCTCCTCCGCCGTCTGAGACACCTCCACAGCCAAAGATCATGGTCACTGAATTCACAGGAACTAACAAAAGAGCCAGTGGTCATGTTGGACTAGGACGACGTCGGAGGTGAGTTCGGAATTTGCCAGGAATGATATTTGAGACGTATGACAAGAAATAAATCCAAAAGTAAACATTTCTCGGACTATGTGAACGCATTTCTTGGTTTGTTGTATGAGACACTTTGTGGATACCAGCATATTTTAATGCGTTTAATGTGTTACATAAGGGGATACATAACGATAGATTTCTTTAACATTATTTAAATGCATCAATAAAACATTCCAATCAATGTGAATCTTTCACATTTCTAGAGACCTACTATTTTATGAAATGAGCGTTTACAGTACGCCAGGAAATTCTCTTCGTACTGAGCCAAGTCAGAGCTCGTCCCAGGCACAACCTTCTTTTCTGTCGCCGCCTCTGTAATCGCTTCCTACACACCCGCGTGAGGCTCAATCTCCACCTCTTCTGCCTCCGCCTCCATCGCCACCCCCGCACCATCTGCAATCTCCGTCGCCGACTCGTCCTCCACTACTGGGATATCTGCCTTCGTCGCCACACCTACGCTCAGCCTCAGCCGTCACTCCTCGTCCCCGACGCAGCCACCGCCACGTGAGATGCTACTTCTGTCACCGTCTCCACCTATTCCTCCCTCGTCATGTTTCTACTTCCACCTCCACAACCTTCACAACTCGTGCATCAGCGCACCACTTCTGTCGTCTCCACCTATTCCTCCTTCGTCGCTGTATCTACCTCCGCCATTACAACCATTCAAACAACTCCTGCATCAGCCCTTCACTTGCGACGCCGCCTCTGCCGGCGCCTCCACCACTGAATCTTCCGCCACCTAGGCCTCCATCACCGCCCTGCGTCAACCGCTTTCTTCATCGCTTCCTCCTCTTCTGCCATTGCCATCTCCACCTCCGCTACCCCCGTTCCCGCAAGCGACACCAACTCCTTAGCCCCCACAGTCACCCCCGCATCAGCCCCGATCTCCGCCTCCTCTGCCTCCTTGACTTCCTTTGCCGCCCCCGCGTCAGCCGCAACCTTCTCCTCCTCCTCCTCCTCCGCCGATGGCGCGGCGTCCCAGAGGAGGCCGCAAGTTGGAAGCTGCGCAGCTACGCGACGCGGCGCGGCGTCCCCAGAGGGCGCGACCGCCGCATGCGCCTCTGCGGGACAATCAGGCCGCTTCCGCCGCCGTTCGCATGCCGCGCACGGCCGCGCGCGTCGCTGACCGTCGCCCTCCCCTCCCCCGAGCGGAGAAACGGCCCCATCGAACGCTGTAGGCCCGCTGCAATCGGAAGCAGGAGGCCGAGGCTCTTGCTGGGCCTTGGGGGAGAGGGCGCTGGACACGCGCTCGAGGCAGTCAAGCACTAGGCGATTCAATCGTTGGAGGGAGCCAGGGACAGATAAAACAGCTGCTCAGAGTGAAAATGAGGCTGATCGCAAATGGATTGTTCCATCAAAGAGCTTTACAAGCAAAAAAGTAGAACCACAGAAGTTGTAGATAGGGTTGGATTATTACGTCTATAAATACTTGTGAAATGTTTATTGTAGTGGGGCTTAAAGTTCTCAAGGTCGCTGGTTTCTCAAGCCCCCTGCAATTGAAAGAAGGAGGCCGAGTCTCTTGCTAGGCCTTCAGAGAGTCGGCGCTAGATTCGCGCTTATTTTAGTCGATTCAATCGTTGCGGGGAACTAGAAACTTCTGGGAAGACAAAACAGCTTTTCGGGGGGCTGAACGGAAAATATACTTCCGACAATGTGTTTTAGAAGTAAATAAGTTATAGATGGCTCTGGATTATTACCACTGTAAACACAATTTTTATTTTGTTATTTGTGTTTGTTCTTCCTGACACATATTTTACCAACATATATTAAAAAATGTATTTGAGTAGAGAGATTCTAAGTACGTAAGTTAATAGATCTATTTCGTCTGTTTGGTAGGTGCCTCATCGCTCAGATATGAGCTCACTCAAATTTAAATCAAATTATCATACTAACGAAGTCAGAGTTTTCTAGAAGAGGCAGAACAAGTAAAGTAAATTTCAATGTTACCAGAAAATAGAAAATATGTAAGAGAAAAGTCATTGGAGTTGAAGTGAGTCTAAAAGTGGGGACATGCAATGATTATTAAGTTTGTTTCATGATTCCACACTTAATATGTTGAAATTACTTATTTGATATTCGATATTGAATACGGAAAAATATTTAAAGCAAAATTCTGTTTTTATCAAAATGAAGTTATTATTGTCTGTTTAAACTATCAAGTTCCCTCAAAGTTTCTATGCATTGCTTCCTCAATTTAAACCAACAGTTTAATCTTAAATAGTCCCCTTAAAGTCTGTTGGTCCACTGAAATCTCAAACCAAATCTTATCAACTGAAAAGAGAATCTTCCAAGTGTAAGAAATAGATTTTAGATATCAAAATGAAAAAGTCAATGTTTACTTAGTTATTGTGTAGAAATAGTACACTAGACTAAAAATATGAAACTGAGAGCTGCCACTAATAAGGCGCACAAATTGGCGGTGTATAAACTGGGGTTCCTATCTTCGCAATAAAGATGGAAATGACTGTAATGACTGCACATGAGCTATCCGAAACGACCCCAGTGATGACGATGTAGATAGGAGTGTGCGGGACGGAATCGATAGGTTCAAGCTTTGAGAGATGAGAATTGGAATGGCCGAAGAGGAATCGGCAACGAGATATAGAAACGGATGTGGCAGCGTTTGCGAATTACTGGCGACGGCTGCGTTAAATGAAGGGAATAACACAGTGGCTGTGTTCGTCGGAGCAATTGAAACGGCTGCGGCCGAGGAGTAAGATGTGCTATTGACAATTCACATCTAGTAGAAAGTGATATAGCAACAATGATGGTATCTATTTTGGAAGCGACGTAGCAAAGAGAATTAGGTACTAGGTGATAATTAGTGTCACTGATAATTACTCTTTCCCCCTAAAATTTTCAATTGACTTCGTCCACTTTGTTTGCTGTTTGGCCGCTATCGATTCATTACGTTTGCTGAGATTCGACTCCCTTAATGTTTGTTTATTTATTTAACGTCAAAAACATTAAAAACGATGTGTGTGGTTCAATGGGAGAAGTATATTCTGTGAAATTTTCTTCAATTCTGGTATCTCTACCTAACCCATATGCAAGTTGTATTATTAATATAGATGGAAAAGAGCGTTTTTGACAAAAATGTATAAGAAAATATTACCTCCCGTGTAATAAAAACAATTTGCAGAGGAAAAGGTACATATTTTATATCTTTTCCCATATCGTGCTCTTCGCGAAGGAATCGGCTTACTGTCGTGAGTACGTGGGGAGATTTGACGAAAAATCTGATCGAGATGGGGTGATGGGGTTCGTGCGAGGTGCAGCATTTCTTGCACCGAAAGTGATCTAAGATAGCTCAAAGAGAATGCTGCACACTTGTAATATTGGTTTGGGAAGATAGCAAAATGAAAGGTCGGCAACACCAGGCCGCGACTCGTTGCTTCCCCATGATATTGCAGCAAGTCTGCAGAGAATTTTTTAAAAAAGGTGTGTTTTAGTACGTTGAGTAGAGACTAATACCGTAATAAAGTAGCTCATGATTGAAGGATAGATACGCGTTCGTTACACATATCACATCATGATCTTTTCTTTAAGTGCATTGAATGTCAATAGTGTATTTTAAACGTGACTTAATGATGTGTTCGTATTGAAAAAGATAATACTGTGTAGAATTAAGTATGATATTTCTTTAAATTTCAACAAAACAATTTTTATATGATAATAAATATAGGTAAATTACTAATATCTCATATTTCAGAATTTCATATTTCGCAGTAGGTAGTCTTTAGATAATAATTTTGACAAGTAACTCACGTGTATTTGTAGATTGCTTCACAACAATTATATTTAGTAATCTTGTACACTTACACTGCACACTTTGAAGTAAAGACATAACGTTCAAACAATTTGGTTTAATTTCCTAGTGGTGGAGAGGTTTGCTTATTATTTTCTGACGGAGTTGAAAGAATACTTCCAGATGTCTAACCTCATCAGAAACATTGTTAACATTAATTCCTACCTATATTTTGACATATATAGTAATGCCCCGCTACTGAAATAATTTAATGCTCTTAAAGTAAGACGTGCTTGGTGACAAGTAAAGGCAAGGATCTCGACCTGCAGCAATTGTTTTTCCAAATCTTTATATATTCAAGAGGTTGTATAATTTAAGATAAGAGAGCATTATTCCGCTTCAATTTCGAAAGCGGTGGCAAAGTACAGATTAGTGCTTCGTCCTTGTAATTGAGTTTTTAAGAGCATCAGACTTACGTTTCGTGTCCTGAACTCACTACGACTTGGGGCTGCTAATTTCACGCTTTCCGCACCGCGTTTTGTTACCTCGGGTGCATCGGTGGCGCTGCCTAGCGACATCTCAGAATACGTACTGCAGGTCCTTTCCCTGTGAGATACGTACTCTCGACACAACTTGCGGGGCCGTTTTACAAGCATTACGTGTGCAACGCAATTCTTTACACAGAACGCACAGAATAAGAAGATTTTTTAAGAATAAAACAACTATTTGGTTTGGAATAACCAAGGTCATTCTTTCGGGCCTTTCGGATTGGTTAATAACCAAGGGCATCATTATCAAGCATCGTTTAAGTTTGTCTTCGTCCACTGAGATAATGCCTTGATTTGACTCTGAACTCTAATAGTAGTTTTTATCGCTTCCAAACTTCCAGCCGAAAGGATTTTACTGTTTTAAACGGTTAACAGATAAGTTTGTAAATATCCGAAGTTCAAAGAAAAATTCAGTTATAACAAGTAAATGCCAGGCAATTATTATTTAAAATCCTTAGCAATATTTCAAATTAATACATTTTAGAATATATGGATACAGCTAAGAAGCATACATATTACAATAAAATTAATAACACAATATTAAGACTTTTTCAAATACTTGAAAGATATAAATTCTGTGGTGGTAGCAGGTATCTTGTGGTAATGATATTTTGTGGACGATTATTACAATATCTTGAAATATATTATACATTTTACATTCTCGCATACTATTTACTACACTATTTACTGCAGAAAAAGGTTTGCAAAACTGAGTCCAAATCAATTGTTATTTCATAGAAAAACCTGTATTGTGTAGCCTTAAGGTTGAAAAAATTGTTAAATCTTTTTCCTAAATATAGTAAATTACCTTCTCAAACACGGTGTGTCGATATCTGTCGAATCCGTTCTTCTGTGGTCAACTAAACAACTTAAACTGTTGAGACTATTTTCTCTAAAATTAATAGTCCCCTATCGATTTTGCTGAAGCTGAGGTGCTGCGAATTTAAAATAAATGCTTTGATTGGTGGGGGTTCTTAAAACACTTAATCCTTTTCAAAATTGTATCAAAAATGGCCCAAATTTTTTGATGTTTAATTTTCGGAGGCTTTAAGGACAGTTAAGAATGCATGCAAATGCCGCAAGTCATATTTGCATTACATTCCAAATTTTCGAAAATTGAAAAAAAAAACATTTTGTCGGCGTCTTCATACCTCTACAATATTAAAGATATATTCTTTTTATTTAATGAAGTCTATTTTTTAAATGTAGGTCTTTAAATGAGGTCATGCACAATTTTTCGAAAATATAAGTAGATTTTGCGAAATTTCGTCTGAATTACAGGCAATTTAAAAAGTATTACGTCAAAAACAATTTGCTAAAACTTTTTTCTCGAATACAGCAAAGTACCCATGGTACCAAGTAAAAATGGCACACTTTCCATTTCCGGAGAAGTTTGTATTTCAAAAATTGCAATAAAAAATTAACATTATATCAGTACATAATTGATAATATGATTTTTCCCTCAATGAGATGTTCTAAAAACGTAGATCTTTAATTAAGGTCATGTACAATTATTTGAAGAAACGATTAGTTTTCTCATAAGTTCTGCTTGAAGTAAATTCAATTTATAATCTTGTTTTCTCAAAAACAGCTCTACATTTTTTCTTTAAAATTTTTCCTCGGATAGAGCAAGGACGCAAGGAGCTTGAAAATAATGATGTAGCCATTAATTTCGTTGAATTCTCTTATTTTACAAATATTGCAAAAGTTGCAAATAATACGAGAAGAGTTAATAGCTGCAAAAAGAGCAATTAGGACTTTGAAATTTGCTAATTTAAAATGGTTTGAATATTTTCAAAACCAAGTTCCCAGAGCGTGTTGTCGAAGCAGAGGAAACATTTCGTGGTCCTTCGACGTCTCCATCGTTTGTCTTTTCCGAGAATCAGTTTTTATTCATGACAAACAGCAGCCTGTTTAAAATTAAAGCCATCTATTTTGGTATGGCAAAGTTAAAAATTGTATGGCGGATCTGCAAACATATTTTGCCAAGCAGTTTGTGGAAGAATTCGGCTCGGTTTTATTATTTATTATAACATGTATAATGGAGAATGACATACATACGAAAAGCGTCTGTTTTGAGAATACCATCCCTTTGGTCACTTCGCGCGTTACACTCCCCTTTAGGATAAATTCAATGATTCAGTGATAGACCTCTCACTATCTTTCAGCTCTGGCCACTACATGTGCTGTGTGAGCTATTAAACATGTTGGAAGTGTGTACTCCAAGTTTTGAGTACCGAGACATAAACCTAGGGAACTGGATTGATTTGCATATTTAAAAATGTTATTCAGATCTCAAGGGATTGTAATGATGGTCGATTACCACTGAGTCGTATTTATCTTTTTTCTATTAATGCCACTACAACGTTTCAGGTAACACAAGTCAGACATCGATAATATTTTTTAATCGAATGTCTCTTTACATTAAATATTTTTTCTCTTGAAAAGTCCAATTAAAATTTTTTTTATATCGAAATTTTTTTCTAGATTTCCAAAAAATTTTCTGAGTTTATTCTTTTCCATGCCATACAAATAAACACATAAATGAAATTTCCTAACAATAAACTAGTTCTTGCCCCTTTTCATGTGATTAAAATAGAGGATTAAAAAGATCACCAGTGTACAATTTAAAAAAATTAAAAACAGAAAAACGGATAAAATGTTGAAGACCTAAAACATAATTCTGTTAAATCTTGCAGGAGTTAGAAGAAAAAGAACTGAACGTTTACACGAGGGAATTTATTAAAAACTTAAAACTTAATTTGTATTCCCGATGACAGAAGTGCTAAATAGCGAATGCAGCAAACGACTTCATATTGTGCTACGAATTTTGCAGGAAACAAAAGAAGGAAGACTGATATATTTTTTTCAAACAAGAAAAGTAGAAAAAAATATTTGTAGTAAAAAATATATATTGTTCAGTCTCCACTCCACAGTTTGTAAAATCATTCATTTAAAAAATAAATGAATCAACATTTCTGAGATGTTTCTCAACGTGATGCCACATTGTTTAATATATTAATTTATTTTTAAGTATTATTCTTTCTAAGAATATAGGAATTATGTTAGAAATACGAAAAATCTCTTGGATCCATTTACATCCTTCCTTTTAATGATTTGGCATTTTAGCCAAGATGCTTATGAGCTTGGTGACTTCTAGAACCAAAGAAGACACATTAAGTGACTTCTATGAATTATGAACTATGTCACAATTTTCTACAGAATTATTGTCTTTTCTTTTATTTTAATTCAAGCATAATAATCATTTAATTGTGAACCATGTTACACTAAGATCAATTGAAGCTGATACGACGAAAGTATTCTGTTTTTGTCTTTATTTTATTCTGAATGTATCGTGTTGCATTCACAGTTTCGTCTGAACATTTGAGCATCGTCTCACTTTTAGCAACTATTACTAAAATTCATTTCAACTTTTAGCATGCTGTACATACTCTAAAAGTAACATTTTTTACATGGGTCTGTCTAAATAGTTATTTAGATACCATGGTTGTTATAACGGTTCTAATGTTCGAGCGGCAACAAAAAGCCCGAGGGTCAAAGACTCTCAAGCTTTTTATCTCCGCTCAATCGTTAAAACCTATGAAAGTCCGTAATATTTACGATATTTTTTATTTAATTAATTGTACTGGTTTAGACTTATTTACGTACTAATTAACTAGATGTAACTTGACGCTGCTTATATTTTCATATTTAACTCCTATTATTCATTTCATAATTCCTTCCATTAGAGAACATTAGCAACACTCAACTATTTTCATATTCCCCTCGCAACCAGGAGCCGCTAGATCCAGATAAATCATGCAGTGTAAGTTGTGCGACCCCGTTTCGAAGGCAATGACAAGCAATAACATGTCGGTAAAAACTATTTTTTAAGAAAACGTGACCGTTTCATTGCCGCTTCCGTCGTCCCCAACTCTCGTGCGTAGGGGTGGTAAAAACACATCAATGTTTTTTTAAACATCGGTGTTTTAAATCATCGATATTTTCGAGCGGAAACATATATTAGCATACATGTTTTCTTCAAATAAATATATTTGCACAGAAACATCGATATTTTCAAAAACAAATATCTCATAACGTAAATAAAATTTCCCGAATCTTGTTTGTAGATTGCCCAGCCACTGACAACTGTCAGTGTTGTCGATTCTCAGGTGGCACGAAATCGTTTGTTATTCGCAACCTTTCTACAGATTCTTACCTTTTTTATTATTTTTCTGTGGCAATATCTTTAAACTGCATTTTAAACCTTGACTATACGTAGAACATGATTAGAAAATTAAGATGACAGTTAAATTTAAGTCAAAATATACTTAAAACTAATATTGACGTGTTAGAAACAGGGCATTTTACTGGAATTATGTATGAATGAAAGTGAATAAATGGAAACATTGCAAAACACAATGTCCTTATTTTTTTATTTCCTTCGTTACATTCGATAAACATTATTATTAAGATATTTCGTACACGTAACCACAGAATAAAATATAATTAATTTAATTAAGTACTATATTTAAAAATGGAACCAGGATGGCGAAATATCATCTCTTGTAAGATATCGCTATTTTAAGCATCGATGTTTTTTGTCAATTGACATCGAAAACCCTTTGGTTTGGTATTGAAGTATCGATATATCGATTTGCTAAAATTTGCGATCACTACTCGTGCGGGTCCGTCCGACCTCGATGAACCATCGCCACGCAATGCCCGCCATCGCGTCTTAAGCCGTTCACCTCCCGCCCCGCCCCGCTCCGGCCGCCCCACTCCGCCGCGCTTGCTTGCAGCCCCGGGCGCGCTGCAAGACCCTCGCCTCGGCGAGGACGTCGCTGGCCGCTCCTGCTTTAATAAGCGCATCGATTGTTTGAACGGCGCCCCTTATTGCCCTCCAAGGGCCCTCAGAAGGGGGGCTGAGGGGCACCAGCGCTGCCCAGGGCTCCCCAGGCGATCGGCCCCGCCCCCTGGCGGCGTGGGTGCGTTCGTCGCGAGCCGCACGCACGCGCGCGGACCATCTGCGCAAACACGCTGCCGGTCCTCGAGAGGCCGGCACGGACGCGTGTTTTGCTAGGCCCCGCTTGGCGCATGCGCCCAGACGCCCGTTTGTTTTTCTTGGCTTCTAGTGGATTGAGGACACCGGGAGCATCTTCGTACTCGGGCTCGTAATTCCCAATATTTCTATATACCGACGAAAAAGGTAGGATTGCTCATATGCGAAATATGAAAGCGGAGAAATTTCCTGTTCCTCTGGTCGAATTTTGCTGTCATCGTCTCATGTCTCCGCCACAACTGCCGCCAAAGAAGGGGTGTCTTGCCGGGCCTGATTCTGTGCTTTCCACGGGAGTTGTAGGCTACAAAATAATTCCTTATGCCTTTTGAGCAAAAACGCTGCCGGTCCTCGAGAGGCCGACGCGTGTTTTGCTAGGCCCCGGTTGGCGCATGCGCCCAGATGCCCCTTAGTTTATCTTCACTTCTAGTGGATTGAGTGCACTGGGCTCGTAATTCCTAATATTTCTACATATCGACAGTTACAAAATAAGTAAGTGCTCTTGGCTGGCCGGGTGACGCTACGTCGAAGACTGTGATGCTGACGGATCTACCATTTTCACAGGACTTCAGACCTGAGGAAGACTACGACAATATGGTCGAAACGCGTTCGACAGCACAGCCTTCGACGCGGCGTCATCCGGACAGACAAGAATACTCGCAGGACTGGCCGCGGAAGCCTCCGACTTTTTAATAGAAGTTGTCTTATCAAGGCGCGAAATGTGACAGAGAGTTAAGTTTCTCCTCTTCGTGGCCCAATTTTGCCTTCGTCACCTCGTGACTCCGTCACAACTCTCGGCAGGGAAGGAGGGCTGTCTGGCCCGATTCCGCTCTTTCCACCTATGGGCTGCAAAAGTATTATTTATTCTGCGTAGCCCAGATGACTACTCAAAATTGTCCTTTGCACTTTTCCCTGACAGATGACCGTTGCGTGTACAGTGGTACTGACACCAACATCTCGTCTTTTGGAGTCGATTTCCTTGTGGGTGGCTACTGCTCCACTAGGAGAGTGGTGGAGAAAGATTTCTCAACGCCTCTGTAGAAATATCCTCGTCTCCCCATCAGGCGACACATTTTCAAAGTTGTCGGGTGTTCTAGCTACCAGACCTCACGTTCAAACCCGGTTGAGAGTGGGGAATTTTTAAGGAGAAGAAATATTTAAATCGCCATGTCACGCTCGTGGCATGTAGACAAAATGTGGCAGGAGACAAAATTAAATCCATCCGGTAATGTTCTAATTAGCGCTCATGTTCTCCCAACGAGATATTTCACGTATTATTATTTGAAGCCGACAGATATTTGAAGGTGGTGAGTTACACCCAAGAGTTGAAAGGTAGAAGAGTTTCGAGCAGACGCCCTCGAGAAGCATCTGCTCGAAAGATTCACTACATTTGCGAGGTTATGGTTTTTGGGAAACCTGGGATGAAAAGATAGGTGTGGAACACTGGCGGATGGCAATATACCTGCAATAATCCATATTTATTGTCTCGTATTTCTGTCACGGCACTGTCATATTTCTAGATGATGCCACTTTTTGCTTCGGGGTTGCCATTTAGATTGGATTAAATTTATTAATAATTTTGCAATTAAGTTTGAGAACTTGGTGGCAGAATACACTAACGTATCAGTACAGAACTTAACAACTTTACAAAAACTACAAACTTTACAAATTAACATGAACATTTCACCGTGCAATCTTTCATAGAACTCCACTTTACCTCACTTCACTTCACCGCACTGCGAAACACCAGCTTCTTACTCACTCGTTTCTCTCAGTTTCACAGTGTTACTGACCTTCACGACGTCACTTTACTTCACGACGTCACTACACTTCACTGCATTTCCATCTGCTTTTCCAGATCGAAGTTGTAAATTTCTACACATCATCGCCTCTTGTACGTGGAGGACACCTCTTTGATTGCGGTAACGTCCTTGCATGATACCTTCCATTACCAGACATCCTTTGTCCATTAGATGCTACCACTTTTCCATATGCAGTGTTTAGGGAAATCCAAGCTCTGGTTCCTCAAGATAGAAAATAATGTGCCGCGCGTAACAAATACTTTTGTCTCGTTATGAAATGATGTAAGAAACCATACATTATAAAATTATGAAAATACAGGACTATTTATTATTAAATTATTCATATGCTGAGATACTTAAGAATTAATTACATTTGCAAATCAGATTTCCAGTTTTATTACAGGTATTTAAAAAAAAATTCAGTGCGGTCTCCCTCAAGACGCAAAAAAATTACATTTTATTAAGATTATCCACTTGATTGGTGTATATCAAAAAGGGATCCCCAGATTTTCTCTACAAGACCAGAAATTTGGAACCTGATAGTCAAAACACTTTCATTCTCACACAGTTTCCATAAAGATTATAGAAATTATTAATGTCAACACTATCTTCCCGCATGCAAGAGCTGTTCAAAGAATGTACCGAATTCTGAATCAGAATTGTGAGTCATGTGATTTAAATCCAGCAATTTTTATGTAAAAATTAGTGTAAGGGCTTTCCAGACTCAATTGGAAGTGGTTATTGAACGCCTATTATCCATTCAGAAACAAGGTAATGAATGTGTAATGTACTCTTACTTATAATAACACAATTTCGATAATTACATATTAACATTTCTCTTTTAATGAATGCCTTGAACCATACTGCTACTATTTTCTGGCTAATCAAAATGTACGCTGGATTATTTAATTCAAGATTTTAGTTACACAAAACCACAAAATACTTAAATATGAATTTATCCCAAATTTGTCTCTTTCAAAAACAAATATTTGTCTATTATGAAAACATACCTCCATCGATTCGTCTCATACCTCTCATACCTTCATCGATCCCTCGGTCGAGTGGATAACACCAGTAGAAGAATATTTCACACCAATTTAAAAAAATAAAGGACCAATGATGCCCAACTGTCTCACAACCACTCCAAAAATATTTTGCGTGAGAGGACACAGAGCGTGTCTATTTCAGCGTGCGAGCGCCCGCGAGATGATGCGCGAACACGAGAGGTTGAAAACCACCGCTGGTCCATGCGATCACTGCGCCGCGCTGCGGAAGTCCCGAATGTCACCCCCGCCCATCGCCCATCGCCCGGCCGCGCTGCGCCGCATCAGCTCAGAAACCTCGGCCTCGCCGCCGCCGCTGCCGACCGCGCCACCCCCACCTCGACCACTCCAACCACCCTCCGAACTACATCGCCACTCCCGATCAGCTGCCGCCGCCACCATCGCCTCCTCTCCCGAACCACCGGTCATCGTCACTCCACCGCCACTGCTCCCGCCAGCATCCTCTCCCTGACCGCCACCACCGGCTCCTCCTCCGACCCGCCACCACCGTCACCACCAACCCAGCCGTCACCGCCTCTGCCACCGCCGCCAAGCCGTCTCTACCATGGCCTCTGCCATGGCCACCGCTTTTCCACCGCCTCTGCCACCACCTCTGCCACCGTCACTGCCTCCATCACTACCTTTTCCACCGTCATCTTCACTACCACGGCCTCTGCCGCCGTCACCGTCTCTTCAACCGCCTCTGCCATGGTCACTACTTTTACATTGTTTCTGAAACGGTCACATTCTCTACCACCATCTGTGTCACCGTCACCGCTTCTACCATCCCCTCTGCCGCCGTCACCGCCTCCGCCAGCGCCGTCGATATGAGCGCGCGCGCGCGGGCGGGGCCCGCAATCCCTGGGTAATTTGGGCAAAACCCAGTTGTATTCCGCCGGACTTATTACCCGGGATACACGCGCTCGCACCACATACAATTACCGCCTCCCCGGCGCCGGTCGCCCAGATGCCGACAATTACAGAGCCCACTCTCCGCCCCCGCTCCGCGCCCGCCGGGAGCCCTTCGAGGGTGGAAAATTGCGCCCTCAGTCGCGCTTGTCCGCGGCCGCGCCGGCTCACCGGCCTGCCGGCAGGCCAGGCTGGAATTTCAAGGTGCAGAAAAACGCACTGCTACACTACACACATAGCGTATGAAGTAGTGATGTTTCTGTAAGGCAGTGTAATGTAACTGCGTTTCGGAATTTTTTTAAATAAATAATTTATCTCGATTTGCGCTGGATTTTGCAGAACATTATTTGGTGTCTTTTATTTATCGCATCCCTAAAATGTCTAACACATACTACAACCATAGACATCCAATAATGACCGTAAATCTAATTATTAATAAAATAATTGTATTATTTAATTATTTAATTGGTTCATTTCAAAATTATGTTATGAAAAGAATTCAGTATCAACACCAACACATTTTAAAAAAAATAAATGAATGAAGAAAAAGCTTACAAATGGGTCAAAATATAGTAATCGTTCGACCTTGGAAGGTAGTCTACAAGGTAGTCCAATAAATAGCTCACACTGTGAAAAATACCCCTAATCTACATAGTTAACAATAGGTTTGCTGCACTATGAACCTCTTATGTACTGTAAACTAAAAAGTAGTAATGTATGAATTATGTAACAATAACATTTGACATAGTGATCTTAAATGAATTGAAATATGTGTGTCTGTAAGAACTCGTTTTTAATGTTACTTTATTACTTTCGTACAAATTTGAAAATTCGCTTCTAAAGTCGCTCGTTTTCAAAACTGCACTCATGCAATAAAGCTTAACATTATAAAATAATTGCATAAACTACTATTTATGGTAGATGGTACTTCATCACAATGATCAAGCATTTCATGTCAAAAATCCTATTCTAGGATACGGAGCTGAACTCTAGATGTGTTTTTATTAGATAGAAAATGTATTTTAGAGATTTTTTAACAAAAATAATATATGAATAACATTAATCAATACCAAATACCAATAACATTGTCAATGTGTTGACTTGTGTTATTTTATTATAAAGAGAAAACAATGAAACATATTGCCACATTCGTAAGATTTTTAGGAACTTAGCGATATTACTTACCGTTATAAAATATTAATAAATAAAAAAATGACCACCAAGTTTAAATTTAACAGTAATTGAGTGTCATACCTTCCAGAAACTATTCAAGAAAACGAATTTAATAGTTAATATTAAACATGTTGTGACTCTGAAACAATTAGTTTTCGGGGCTACAGTAAAAGCCTTTCACTTTCATACCAATGAATAAAGAATAAATATTTCACCCCTTCTTTTCCAAGTGAAAGTGATGAATGCATCTAATGGGGAACACTTGACAGTTCTTTCTTCTGAATCCGAAGAGCTTTATCAGCCTACGTCTCGGGACGCTAGCACAAAGGCGAAGATATATTGGACAACCCTGTCGATGCTCATACGGGGAGGCGAGACATCAACCCGGTGACGGAACGAAAACATCACGTTTAACAGCATTAGATGTGTGTGTG
>BOPP01000058.1:614211-662132 GCA_017312745.1 Gryllus bimaculatus | reverse complement strand
ATTCAAACTCCCCATACGGGAGGACGCGCATCAAGGAGGGGCGCGACTAGTGGCTCCAAAGGGTCGAGAAGGGTGGAGGCGAAAGAAGGAGACGGAGAACAGGGCGAAAGGTAGGAATGATGCGAAGGGATAAACCGGTGGAGGCGGTTCAGGGCATCAACTGATGTCACTGCAGTGCCTCTGACCGGGAGGTCCTAGGTTCGAGTCCGGATTGTGGCAGGATTGTCGATACTCGCTTGTCAGCTAGGTCTAATTCAGTCGCTGTCTGGAGGGGAATTATATCAGCCGGCTGCTCTGATCGGGAGTTTTCCGTCGTTTCTCCGATCAACACCAGGAGAATGCCGGAGCAGTATCCTAACTAGGGGGCCCAGACCTCGCACATTCTTTTCTACCTCTTCCTTACCCTATCCTCATCCGTTACTGACACACACACGTACACTCGCATTCACTGCACTACCACACATGCCGGGAGGACGGTCGGGAACTTGTCCCGGCTGGGGCAGTGCCTCGCTGGTGGGAGATACCTGGTTGTGGAAAACCCCGCTAGCTGACAATAGATCGGCGCCACCGCGCGAGGAAAAAATATACACTTCATTTATAGGACTAATCACCTTAACCGTTGACGCGCTCGGAATCCGTAACAATCAGCGAAGAGATAGAACGGTGGAAACGGGAATGGAGACAATGTGAAGAAAATCAAAGAATGACTATGTCGGTACAAAAGAAAGTGATATGTGAGTTTCTTGGGAGAGGACAAGGCAGGAGAAACAGTAGTACTGATCGAAAGTTTCAAAATTGAGGTAATTGAGATTAAATAGAATGAGAGAAAAGATAAGAGAAGTGGGAGGAAGTCAGGCGCCGTATTGTGTGGAGGGCACAGTCGATGCCAGAGGCGAAGTAGGAGGGGAACATGAGTAAATAAGTGACGAAAGGAAGTAAGCCTATGACATAAAATGCAAGATGAGATTGAGGAAGTTTACTACAAAGTGAAGCACTTGCAGAAATCAGATGAGGAGGGAAGCTGAATGAGGTGAAGAAAGTCGAGGAGACGTAAAAAGTGGGAGGTCGAAAGGTTAAGGAAGCCTGTGCGAGTTGTCAGATGGTAGTGACGGATGAACTGCAAGATCGATTTAGAAAAAAATAAGAAATACGGTAATGGAAAACGAACGAGGGGTGAGAGGAAAGATTGAAAAGAGGATGATGAAATGAAGAGGATGAGCTCGACTGGCAGCGAGCCTAAAGTTAGTCACGTGAGTAGTATGCAACTTGAGAGAATTGGTACACTAGTTATTCTGATGAATTAATACATAAGCAGAGTAAAAAAGTTATTAGGGTACCCTCTGAATTGGGAACCATGCAATAATTATTCAATAAAACTATATTTTGTGGGGGAAATAATGATATTTCATAAAAAAATCCTAAAAATAAATTTAATTCTGATTTAAAAAGACATGTAATGAAATTTTGACAAGTAATTTCCGATCAAAAACGTGCCTGAAAGTTATTATAAATACGCATGTATGAATATATTGCGTCATTTATTTAATATTAAATTTCCAAATGAAAGTTTAATGTTTTAGATCTATTTTATGGATTATTGTTCTTTATTTTCGTATTTATTTTCGTTACGTATCTTCAATATTTGAATATTAATGAGGCAGTTCATGGTTGGGGTATTTTTATGGACCCGAAGATGTTAATTCAGGCCTAATTGGTACAGTATATTTGATCGCATTTCTTAATTATATGTTAAATAAAGTTAACAAATCCTTTCAGCAGCTTTTAGTAAAAAGAAACAAATAAAATCTTCTATCGAAGTGATATTACCAAAATATTTATTCGACCCTTCAATACATTTAAAAACGTCTCAACAGACAGGGACATGTATTTGAAAAACTAAAATGTAATTATCTTGCAAAGAAGAACGTTGTACATATAACTAATCATAGTTATTATAATTTTTACAGTAATTTTTTATGCTTACGTCCTTGAATATTGCAGTCAACGCTCAAAACTAACTCAAAGAGAAAAATGTCTTCACCGAGAACATTGTGAATTATTAACAAGTGTTAAAAGCGTGTGTCTGACTTTTGTAACCTTTTTAGACTTGTCATAAATGGAGATGTAAAAATGAGTTTTATGAAAGTTTTATTTAGAAAAACGTTCAGAAAGTCGTTCGATCAATTAGATATACGCTTTTCATATGCATACGTTTTTAAGGTTAATAAGTATAATTTGAACATGTTTTAATAGAAAATTTTAAGAAAGAAGTAAAAAAAATGAATTTATTAATTTCAAATATAAATGAAAATTCTGCCCGCTATTCATGTGTTTATGAAATAAGTTTCAAATTAATTTCCACAAGTAAGAAATTACGTCTTTTCTTCACATTGCGTCGCTTTTAAAACAAATCACTCGTGTTGTTTTCTTGGAATTTATTGACATGTTTTTCTGAAATATGAGGTAGTTTCATTACAAAATGTTCGATGAGAGAGGTGTGGATAATATTACCGAGAATCATGTCTACAAATTGTAACAGCAATACCTCATAGCCAGAACTGGAAGCGACAACTCTCTAGAAATATTGCAGCTATACGAATAACAGGAAGCAAATAACCTCTGAAAGGCCATTTCCCGCACGCTGTGCTCACGATAGCGCCGCAGGGCTGGCAACGGTCGCTGCGAAAATTCCCACACAAAGGCAACGCGGCGCTGGACTCGCGATGTCGGTTCGCGCGGAGGCTGCGAGCGCCGCAAACAGAGAATCTACACCTAATACGGGCGCGCGAGGGCTGTCGTTGGAAAGCAATCTCCACCGTCAAATATGCGTTTATTTGTCGGCTGGCGGCGCGCAATGGCTTGCCGCGAGCCAATCAACCGCAGCTACTCGGAGCGCACTGGTCACACGCGGCGCATACACTGGGGACGGACGGACGGACGGACGGACGGACGGACGGACGGACGGTCGGCATGCCGTCGGTTCGCAGAGTTGGTGGTGGCCGTGGTGGTTCTGTCACAAGGTGGCGCTAGCATCGCATAGCCCAGGCATGCCAAGGTAATATACGCCCAACGTTTCTTGTCCGATGGCGCGGAGAAATACGGGTAGATCTTCGGAGCCTTTGGAAGAAATATGGTCTCTTGGGGTATTAGTTACAAAATCAGTCACTAGAACTTTTGAAGTGGTGCGAGCCTCTGGAAAATCCAAATGAAACCTACATTTGTATGTTTTGCCTGAGTCATTGACTGCTTAACTCGAAAGCTTAGTGACCTCGTTCGTTAGTGAATTTCTTATAATGAAAGAAGGGACGAATATTGTTTTGTTGTAAAGAATTCCTTCTTAACAACTCACACTTGAAAACAAAATGTTGTAAAGTATTAACAACTAAAATAACTAAGAACTATGGAAAGTTAGTGGAAATATGGTCTCTTGGCTGGAACCTTTTATAACCAGGCATTTCTGGGGAATTTAAAGGGTTATTGGCTCTTTTACTCAACATTATCTGATTTATCGAAATTCTTTCTCCAGTGTAAATAGAAGTCGATCCAAAGCATTTCTCTGGGGATACATCAGAATATTGTTCACTTTCCCATCTCGCATACCTTCTCAACTTTCTCAATAATTTTACGTTCGTCGATATTATAAGTTAAGTAACTTCCATAGAAGTTCGAGTTGTCTCACGTGAAGATCTTGATCTGCCTCACCTATTTCTTAGACTTTTTCCAGAAAAATACATGAACAGGGGCTCTCGTCCTCAACAGCAAATAGCTTGTTTCGCAACAATGAAGATGTTTGGATTGTTGTCATCAGTGCTCTCTGCGAGTTTGAATTTCAACTGATTACTCTACCAGGGAGGAGATCAGTGGGCCATCGGTCGAGAAAAGTTATGAGGGTAGTAACTAGCGTACTCGAGTCCGCGAGCATTTTGTCTAGAGCAACAGGCGCGAGATTTAAAAGTGAGGGTTGTATAATTTGCTCTGGAATTGTGGAACATCATTGGACATCCAGCCGTTGACAATTCTTTGAAGAAATCAGTTGACAGTTGTTGACAATCAGTTGTCTCAAAAGCGATATTAATTCCCATTTCCACCACTAAAGCTGAGGAATAGCATTGAAATAAATATCATTCATAGTTGAAATTGTCAACTGGCAAGAGTGAAATTGATTTGAATCGAATAAAATTGATTTGAAAAATGATTTGAATCAAAAGGATCTTCATTTCGTAATCGTGTGTTACTGATGAGTGCAATAATTGCGTTACCTTTCTTTGTTCAGGTGAGGAGGTCTGATAGTCAGAGAATCTTGTCTGTTAAAAGTGCGATTCGCCCTTAAAAGACACTTGTCAATTTGTTCCACATTATTGATTCATACAAGAAATAACGAAATGGTTTAAAAAGACAAAACCAAAACGAAGAATTCTCCATTCAAACATATTCCTAAACTTCCTTTGCAAAACTGTTTTTACAAGGCACAATTCAAAAATTTAATAAATATGATACAAAGTAATAAGTAGGAAAGTGCAGGCAATTGAAATATCGGTTTTTAGGAACAAAACGTCATGCAAACTTATTTTCGTATGAAGCGACTATTCGTTCTGGCATTTCGAGCACTCTTTGTGCTTCCCCGCTTCGCTTGCGCATATACTCCCCTTTCTAGGTTTGGAGGGGAAATAGGAGCGGAGTCAGGGGAAGTTGCCCGCTCTTGCAGAGGCGCTGGGATTCCTAGGCGGGCAAGTAGTTCATACGGGCGCGGTTTGACAGACCTGGCCTAGCCCATGCTCAAGTGAGTGACCCACTGGCCCTTTTCTGAACAAACGATTGTCTGTCCCGATGTTGACCGCTGTTTGTTGATGCGTGGTGACACACTAAATGGGGAGTAGTGGCACTCTAAATTATATTTCCTAGTTATAATAAACCACTGTGCATAAATGAAGCAGCGCGGACCATTAGAGATATCTAAAAATTAAACTAATTCCAATATAGAATAATTTCGATAAGTCGTAGAATACATTTAGAATTAGATTTAGATTATAGCCCAAATATCTAGAATAGTTCTCAGAGTTCATTAAGAAACCTAAACTCTAAGAGTATCTCAAACGATTTGAAATTCTGAACTCTGACATTTACTGTTGTTTTGACGATATTGTAAACCATATCACGAACCGCTTTGCACATTCCCTTTCATTTTCAATGACTTCCTGTTTACCAGGCGGACTGCGAGAAGGGGCCATTTAATCGTGCTTTTCCTTGTTTCGTTTTGTTTTGAAAGCTGACTTCAAATAACCTTTGCATATAAGACTCAAAGTATCAAAATTAGTTTAAAAATATCTATCATCACGATAAACATCTCTTTAAAGTAGACGCCAAATAGTGCTCTATTGAGATAAAAATGTATCGAATTCCATTAAAAATCGAAGTTCTCAGTGTCTCAGAAATGAGTCATATTCAGAGTATATTTATCAGTAATCCCATTTCTTTATTCGATACAGTACGATCTGTATTTCAAAACAAATCGCCCAAAAATGGCACAAAGTGGTAAAGATATGGAGTTGCCCTGTAGTTTCCATTTAAATACATCGTAAATACCCTTAAAATCGAAAGTCCAGCTTGAATCCCGTCAGGTATTCATCAGGTCTGTTGTGCACGAAAGATCAAAGATCCTGGGAGGTTCCTAAACTACAAAAAAATAATGTTGTGGTAGTTTCGAGTCTAAAAATACTTTCAAATTTTAATATCTGTTCAAAGTATGGTTTAAAAATAATTCCTAGAGAATAACATAAAGCAAATTGTAGCGCTCAATATAATGAGATCAAGGTAAAAATTAAATTACAAAAACCACATTTAAAACATCGTGATTCCCATTTAGCTACAAAAGAAGCGAACAGAGAAAGATGAATTATTCCTATTTGCCATAAATAAAAACAAAGAATTCTTCGAATATATCGCCATGTATTGTTTCAATTTGTGTTGTTATATATTGTAAATTGTTGCTGAAAATTTGTTTTCCTTGAATTACGGAACTAAATAAATTTCACTAAATGATTCTTCAAACCCATCACTATTCTATTGAAATTTGTATTGCACTCTTGAAAAAATCACGTGTATCACGGGTATTACTGTCTGCATTATAGTTATAATGAAGCTACTATTCCTGGAAATGGAATAATACATAGAAATGAGAAATGTCTATTCTGTTTTATTACATACTTATTACGATGGCAGTTTCAAACAGAGAAAAATGTGAACATTTCAAACGTATTTTCTATGTCAATAAAACTTCTATGAGATGCAGTCAAATAAAATTCTCCAACAAAATTGATTGAAAGAAAACATAACAAAAATCGCAACATGCTTTATCACGAACTAAGGACAATTGAGGGAAGTGAGTTTCTCTGATGTTGTAATAAAACTTTTATCAACGTATCAAGTATCTTTACATCGTCTCGCACCTAGATGCATTCCTACTCTTTACTAGATTGAATCGTAAAAAGAAAAAACAATTATTCTTGAAATATAAAAAAAATATAAAAATGCCGTTGAAAACTATTATTTTCCATCTTAAGAAAATCTACATAAACAATTCCGTAATTGAAAAAAAAAAAAAGAAACTCAACGAGCGTTCCGCTAAAGAATTGCCTTGTAGGTCTCGTGAGACCGACGCGCAGTCTCTCGGGCAGTTCGCACCTTAATGTGCGCGCTCGCGCCGCCGAAGTTCAACGTAGCGGCGCAGGGTCCCGCACGGAGCGGCGAAATCCCGACGCGCCCTGGCAGCTGCGTCAGGTGGCAGGGGCGTGGAGGCACGAGGCGCGGAGCGGGGCGGGCGCCGCGCCGGCAGGGAAAGCGGGTTGCGACCTCTGCCAGCAGGTGCGCCGCGCTCGCCATCAATCTCTAGGAGCCCCCGGCGCTCGACGCGCGCGAGCAAAAATCTGACGGAGGCGCAGGTTGGAGGGGCGAGGTGCTGTGAGGGGGTCGGCGTGGACTCCCCTTGGCTCTCTCCTCTCTCTCTCGTGTGTGTGTGTGTGTGGGGGGGGGGCTTTCGTCGCGCCCCCTTCCAAACGCTGCCGCAAACGCCACGGTCAGTGCCTCGGCAGTCGTCTCTTCCGTGGAGACTGCGTTGCTGCACAGCCTGTCGTCTCCATCGCCTTCCTCTTTGCTTCTGTCTTGTCCACTTGCGCGTTCCGTCTTTGCTTTGAGCCTTTTTATTCGTCTTCGCCGCAATTTCGGCTCAGATTCGTCACTGGTACGATACGAAAATATAAATGCTTTTACGAGTTGTATGAACTCGTAGCTAAGAACATGTAGGGGCGTAGCGTCGATTACTATGGTTGCGGAGTTTGTTGAGGGAGACTGGATAGAGTATGCTAGAGAATAGACGATTCGACAGAAATATTAACGGACATTATGGTTTTAAAACCCAATTCGTAGCGACTTCAGGATTTTGGAAGTTTGGCGAAACCTTGGGGAAGATTCTTCAACAAATCAATAGGTGGTTCTCAAGTAAGGAACAAGATATTCGCGGAAGTGCAGAAGGTAAAAATTGCTGATTGATTCGCGTTACATGAATTAACGAATAATAAATTTGCTTTGTGTCTAAACTTTAAGTGTCCTTATTTAAAAGACCTCAAGAAAGAGGCCAACGGACAGCGGCGTTTGGTCAGTGGCAATTCAGCTGCGGTTGAATTTATGGGTAATACCCATGATAGCGAGCATTTACGTGTGCATACGCTGTTGCAGAACATTGAGTTCAGTAGATTTGTAAGTCATTTTTCTCATTACCTTCACTTCAACACTTCCATTATTATCTGCATACTTATATCTACACGTCTTTCGTTCTTAATCTGTACCTCTTCTATGTACTCTTCACTTTCCTCTCTGACCTTAACTTTCCCCTAGACTGTCCACGTCATCACTTCTGTCTCCATCGTAAGCTGCCACTAACTTCGCCTTCCTTCTCTAGTGCATCCATTATACCAAACGTCCTCACCACCACCACTACTACCACCACCACCGCCAGCACTTTCACCGCAGCGGCCTCTCTGTCTCTCTCACCCTTCCTCGCTCTCACTACCTAGCTCCCATCCCATCTCCGCAGCGCACCTCTGCCCTTCTCCCACCGCCGCCGCCGCCGCCGCCGCGCGCTACCTCCTCGCGCGGACCAGACGTAATCCCGGATTGCGAGGTGTCAGCTTGCTGCTGCGTCAATCTCGTAGCGCCACGAACACATACGCGCACTTCAAAGGGTTTAACGCGGCCCCGCGACAAGCCCTCCATGTCAAGTGTCAAGCCCGTGATCCGCCGTCACACACAAACAAAATACCACTTAAGCCCTCTGGCGCGAGGCTCGCGGATAAGTCTAATTACCGATATGTGCAATGATGTATTATGTGCCCGTAATACGGCGCGACATGAAACACGCCCTTCCGGACAGGTTATTAGTGTCGCCAGTTCAATATTGTAGAAGGTACGGCAAGTGGGAGACTATATCGCTATTGACTCAAATTACTTAAAGAGGTTACGTTGTGCTCTGGATGACGCGTGGGGGGGGGCGGGTCTTCCAATTATTTGGGAGCGGGCGTAGGGGCTTGCCGAAAGGCGGCGGCCCGGCGGCGGGGCGGGTGGCGAGGTCGGGCGCGGCGGCGGCGGGGTGGCGGCGGCGGCCGCCCCCAGCGCGCCGGCGCCGACACGGATTGGCCCCGCCAGTCGATATCGACGCCCCCCTCCCCCGCCCCGCGACTCATCGGGAGCGCTGACGGACTGATGGGCCAAGGAAGGGCGATTCGCGTGACGTGTATGGCCTCGCGTTAGTCAATCCGCATCAATCCCGGGGATACACTCTGAGCTATGACGTGATTGCTACTCCATCTCAGAGAGATCGAGGCAAGTGGCACATCCGGTCTCATAAGTCACGCGCAAAGGTCGCGTTGTTGTGTAACTCAAATGCGGGCGTGCCATGTATTACCTATGTGAAATTGTACAAATCGTTTATTTCATATCAAAAATCACTTGCTATAGGGATCTTACAAATTGCAGCCACAAAGAATCTCCTGACTCGGAAATTATCAAAGTTGAGAAAACAGGCAACTTTTCACCGCTAAGAATGTAAACTCACGGATATACTAGATATACTGTTTTGATAAGAATGGACCAATCCTTAGTTTTGAAACATATTATCTACCTTTATCCGCCTGTAATGTCAGAGTTACAGAGGTCAAAACTCATTAAGTATGAACCAACATGACATTGACATGACGGATTTAAACTATATTCTTTGATCAAAAAATTTAGCGTACTATGAGCATATTGTAGCACATGTTTTTAATTCATCTAAAAAAAAAGTAAAAATAATAATTACTTGACAACACTATCTTGTAATGTTTTGTATGTCAAATGAATGCATTGCTTTCATGCCAGTTGCTTGGGTGTAATACTTGTTAAATGTCAAGATAAAATGACTTCTCTATATTATGATTCTGCTAGGATCATTTGATGCTGACTCCTTGCTTTCAGGATTACCAAATCCGTTCTGCGTATATTGCAATAAGTTTGAAATAGATTCTTTCATAATTGGAGGATATCTGCTTAGGGGAGAGACGTTATCTGCAGGCAATAAGAAAGGCAATGAAATGAAATCAGCAAAGCGAATATATGAAATATGTTTAATATTTATAATTTAAGCTGAAATAGTAAATAATGCAACTAGATATGACCTTACCCACTTAAGGAGCATTATGATCGTGTTTCATAGGTATATTTTTCAATCTCTGTAAAAAATGTATTACGAAAATACCTTAATTTTGTAGTAAAATTCAAATTTGCTATTTGCATATATCAATAACTAACAAATGGTTATTGCAACTATTGATTTAATGGTGGTGTTTACTACAAGAAATGTTGAGAGAACATTTTATTCGTCTCGGAAAAACAATAATTATACAGAAAATTTTAACACAATGTTTAAGTGCAAGAAAAGGGAAAATGCTAAAAGTACCTTCGTTCTTGTATTTTTGTATCGAATCAGAGCTGGATGGTTAATCTAAACCATAACTAAAGTTAGTGAGGGCCGTACTTTGCTGTATTTGAGAAACTTAACATATTAATTAGGAATTCTTTACCTTTTTGTTCTAATATTGTGATTATAGATTTATTGTTTATTGTCATTTTAATATTTGTAACATAAATATCCAAAACATAAAACTACTTCAGAGAAAAAAGTGATATTAGAAGTGAAACTCAGTGTTTCTAATCACAAGAACAATAGGTATGTCCTATCCTTATAATGTACGGGAAATATTGAAACAGATAGGAAGAATCCTTCATCATAAAACTGCCGTAGTCGTAATTTACTGTACAGTGCAGAATTAACATATAAATTAATCTCTCCTCTCTAGTACTACAAAAACTGTCCCTGTATGCCATTATAAAAAAAGTCCTGATTTGTTTGTGTAATGTCCTAATTTTTAACCCAATATTGAAACAGAGGTAGGAAGAATCCTTAATCATAAAACTGCTGTAGTCATAATTTACTGTACAGTACAGAATTAACATATACATTCTATCCTCTCTAGTACTACAAACACTGTACCTGTATGTCATTATAAAAAAACGTCCTGTATTTTTTTTTGGGTAATGTCGTGATTTTTAACCCAACGATTCTGATTTTTTTTCAACTAGGTCCCTGGTAACTCTACTCAATCCCTATTTGTTTCATCTCAATTCACGTAATAATTAGGTCTCATTAGATCATCACCCACGGGCCTCAACGCTCTCAGTAGTCGAAGCGGCCCGCCCGCGCACCCGCGGCGCGCCGTGTTGCGTGCTCCTCCCGGCGGGCGCGAGGCCTACACGGCGTCCCGGCGCGGCGCCGTGATCATCCCGACGCGACGCGTCGCGACGCCGGCCCGGCGCCGGCCGCGCGGATCGCTCCCCGGGGCCGCCAGGTGAGATTGCGCGTGTCGCCGCGCCCTCCGCGGCCCCCCCGGGGAATCCCCGCGGTGGCGGGCCGGGCCTCCGGGGAACCCCCGCGCCGCCCGCCGGGAATCAGCGCGCTCCCTTCCTCGACTCTCGGCGGTGAATGGCACCGCTGCGCGATACCGGCGAAAGGGTGGCTCTAGGACTTAGAAGGGGTTTGGGGGTGATTGACTGTTTTTGTGATTCCGGGCACGTCAACTGACAGGGTCATTAGTGCATGTTTTTGCTTGGGAGGGTGCGGTGATCTTTCTCCCGCTGTGTGGAGACATCCGGCGCCGACCTACCGTCGGCTAGTGGGGTTTTCCCCAACCAGGTATCTTCCACAAGCGAGACACCGCCCCAGGATCAGCTCCCGACCGGTGTCGGCATGTTAGTGTGTGTGTGTGTGTGTGGGCGCGCGTGTGTGTGCGGGCGGGCGCGCGCCCGCGCATCGGGTGAGGATATGACAAAGAAGAGGAAGGTCAGATCGCGCGCGGTCCGTGGCCCGTTTGTTAGGGTACTGCTCCGGCATTTGCCTGGTGTTGATCGGAGAAACTATGGAAAACTACTTGGTATCAGAGCAGCCTACGGTTAGAATTCTTCTCCCTACAGCTAGTGAATTCGACCTAGCTGACAAGCTAGTTTCGAAAATCCTGCCACCATCGGGACTCGAATTTAGAACTTCCCGGTCAGAAGGATTGCACTTACATCAGTGGATGCCTCATATCTCTCAGTGGAAAGTGTTTGGAGAAGTGAGGGCATGGGAGCGCTTTTAAAAGGTTTTTGATAGATTCGTGATTTAGAGTATATCAACTGCTGAGGTCGTTAATCCCGTAAGTGTAGTACATTTTTTTAATCCTGGAAGTTGACGGTGAGATTCGGCACCGACCTACGTCAGCTAGCAGGAATTATCCCCAGGTTCGATGGTTTTTGGAGATAGTGGGCGCGCCCGATGCGGTGTTTGCCGTCCTTACTAATTCCGATATGATTTGTATTTATTAGGGTAACTTTTGCAGTGATACTTTTTTTTTGAACGCCCAGTGTCACAATTGGCTCTAAAGTAATATGCTCTGAATATGTTAGATTCTAAGGAATTCAGTTTCAGTAGAGGCACATTTTGCGTTGCAGTTCCGTTTAAAGTAAGATGTAATAAATACAATGTAGATCATTTCACATCCGTTCTCAAATTTATTTCCCCTAACTAACACAATTCGTGTTCGGAAATGTATCAGTAACATTAAAATACGCCATTATTGACGCAACGCCTCCAGATATCTAGAAAGAAGCGCAGAAAATGTTTATAATAAATGAAATAAATTAACATGTATCAGTCACATTAAACGCCATTATTGACGCTACGCCTCCAGATACCTAGAAAGAAGCGCTGAAAATGTCCATTATAAATGAAATAAATTAACATTGACGCCTCCAGACAGCGCCTCCAGATATCTAGAAATAAACGCAGAAAATGTTTTTAATAAATGAAATAAATTAACATATACTAGTAACATTAAAATACGTCATTGTTGACGCAACGTCTCCAGATATTTATAAAGAAGCGCGAGGCGCAAGTACTAATTTTTCAGCTCGCACGCGTTTCGAACGAATCCCGAGTTGAGCTGCGCATTTTGCGTGCGTGTCGCCCGGGGCACCGGACAATTATTACGTTGCGGCAAAATAAATAAACACGGCGTGTTTACCCACGAAAATAGGGTGCGCGACGAATAAAGATTGTCCGCTAGGAGGCGTTGTTGATTTTCGCTTTACCTGCTGCCGCCGCCGCCGCCGTTGATGCCGATGGCGGCGAGGCGGGTCGTCGACGACACGCGTTCTCCTAACTGCGCGCTTCGGCCGTGCTTTGTTTGCGCGCAGGCTCTTCATGTACACAAATCATTGCGTTTATGGTCACGGAGGTCAACTTTCTGTTTTTAGGTATTGTCTCTGCGCTTGTTCAAATAATGATTTAGATAGACAGGTTAAGATATCGAACAAAACATGTTCGTTTTTATCAGAGAAGAATGTTTTGTTTTTTGAAAATCGCAGTGAAGTTAAAACTGTAAGAAAGTGAATTTCACCTTCGAAGTATTTTTGAAAAAAAAAACGGAATTTACATCGAAACAATAAAGGTTAAGTTTTTCATAAAATTGTAACTTTCATACATACTCATACATTTTTCTGACATTTTATACCGTTTATATATCAAACCTTTATTTATATGCACTCTGGTATAATGTACAATTTACACGCACTGTTATCACATGCTGAACCAAGTTTCGAAATGAAATTATTGAAGATTTTTCTCTGAAGAAACAGTAATGATGATTTGTTTATCAAACATCGAAAACAATATTACATAATACGTAAATAGTACATTTTAAATGCAATTTCGACAAATCTTAATATTGTCACACACAGCATGACCCATTATTATTTCTATAAGTATTTTTTGCGAATATTATACAATTAACAATGTTTCAAATTTTAAAAATATGAATAATGTTTATAATATTAATAATAACAATATTAAGAATGTTTACAAACCTTTTAGGCACTAGTATCCGGAGTATGCAAACGGTTAACTATCCAGGGGCACTCGTTAATTCGAACTGCATAACCTCCGTGTCTTCATGGAGCTGTTCAGCTACCGAAACTGTCTATTTCTTTACATTCCCTTTCATAGAAAAGAATAATGTAAATTTAATCAATAAACCCGTGGACGTTATAATATGTTTGCCCAAAAGCAAACTTAAATATTTTTCTTACTTGGTTATTGCAAGCATTTTAATTGTTTTTATCATCATTTCAAATATTCGCAAACGTAAACGCATGTCCTTAGGGAACCTCACTGGAAAGGTCTGCAATTCGTTTCATATGTCGACAAAACCGAAAAAGATGTTAGAATAATACTTCTGACAAAATAACGCGGTCCGTGATATGTAGAATCGTATTTTTCTACTCGCTTCGAAATATGTAGATAGACATAATAATGAGAACTCCAAAAATATTTAAAATATTATTAGGAAACAGAAAGAATGTTCGCATGTATGAAAAATAGCTTCGGGCTGTGAGCTTTCAGAGAAATTAAAACATTAAACATAGGATGAAATTAAAATAAATTCTCTCAACGAGCTAACTGGAATGTGTGATTCTCGAAATTTTGAATAATTGATTAATAATGTTCATTTTACTGAAACAAAATGTGAAATAAAAGCATCTCGTAGCATCTCGTATTAGTATTAGACATAAATTTAATAAAATGCATAATTTAGGATAGATGAAAGTCATTTCAGATCAACTTAAGTTAGCTAGAGCAACAATAACGGACGTAATGACATGGAATTTGATTTTTTCAGAATAAAATAATAAATTATTGTGCAAACACATTATATAAATAATCTATCAATTTTCGTTAAGATTTGTCAGGTACCAAAATTTACGCAGGTTGAAAACACAATAAATCATTTACGTGAGTATATTGTATGAAGTGATGTTTTTCTTGTATTGGGGAGAGAATTTTTTAATTTTTCTTCCCACATGTACATTTACGATTAAATACAATATATTATGATTTAATTACGATATAATTAGGTACTGTTATATACACATGTAAACATACCTGATGAAATATGCATACATTTCTCAGAATTCAACAATGTCATTACGTGACAGAATATACCAAAAGTATACTCATGAATACATGACTAAATTATTCAGTATAAAGCTAAACATTGTTTGAGAGAGCAAACTAATGTAACACCTGAAGGAAAGGGGTCTGAATGAAAAGGAATTTAATTACAGACTATATGCTTTTCATATAGACGTCAATTTCGGCTAATTTCAGTTGCATTCTATAATATTTGCTTATTGATTAACTACGTTCATCAGAATCATAAAACGGTGCATTTAAAATAACCGAAACAAATTATAATTAAACACACGATTAAATGGAATGTATTAAACAGAAAATGATTTAAATAATAATGTACCTACAATTAGGAAATAAAATGTTGACGTAATTATGAAAAACATTTAATTGTGTCTATTTTTTAAATCATATTTCCACCTATCAGAGCTCGTGAACATACGGGATTACACGACAGAACAAATTGACGAGCAGAAAAAAAATATTTAATGACTATGAAAATGAGAGGGAGGAAATTTTTCTGCAGCAATATAAAAACTCTACAATTGCAATTTTTAAATATTTTACTGCATTTGTTTTATAACAGCAAACAGTATTTTTGTAGAAATGAGAAATACAGTGACTTCTTATTTTAATGTTCAGAAAGCTGACGTTTGGCAGCAAAGATGTTTTCAGGGTGGTAATAAAGCAACGAATGGATGCTTCTCAATAATTCAAACACACATTTGTACTAGAGACGTGTTCCTATATCACGCGTGAAATAAACATCTCTTGCTATCAAACGAGCGCATGGTAAGAGAAACGAGCTTTTGTTAACAACCTGAGCCCCGATAACGATGAAGCAATGCTCGAAGGCAGTACCTCGAGGCGGATCGCTCTCCTTTGCAGCCGGGAAAAGATGCGGGGAAAATGGAACAAAAATAGTAAGGAGAAGCAGGAGTGAAGGAATAAGATGAAGAGAAAAAAGAGATGTAAAAGATGCGATGCCGCATGTAATAGGATGGAACGATAGCGGCGCAAATACTGAAAAGCCGTACTCAGTAGTATGTAGTCATGTGATAGGTAATGATGGAGAATTAAAAATGAGATTATAACTCTATAATATGAATATAACTCATATTAATATGTAAATGATTACCAGAAACCGGTGCAAACTGTGAAAGAGTTGTTGAAAAGAAGATGAATTTGGAAAGAGAATCCGGATTTCCAGTGGAGAATGGAAGTTTAGAAGACACCGAATAAAAATCCTGATTCATTGAAGACACTGGATAAAATTCCTGATATAATGTGTTGTCGTTATAGCGATTCAAACATGGGAGGACAAGAGGGCGTAGCTTCCCTGATAATTTTGAAAGGGGATCCATAGTCTTATTTTATGAAACATGTTATTTCTGTAATTATGCTAAATCCCTAATACAAAAGAAAGAATAGAACGTATAGATATATTTTAAACTATGCAGTGAAGACAAACGCATGGGAACATTAGCCTATCGGTATATTGTTACCATGTATATGTTTGAAAATATATCATTGCCAAAGTATATTAAATTTGGAAAAATCTGAGTTTTACTTGGTTGTTTACACTTTAACGTTAGTCATTATCTCGTTGGCTCGCTATTTTTCAATAATTATTAAACTTACAATAATATCTCGATAAAATGCGGCCACGTCCGAGACGAACCCTTTTACAACCACCCAAAAATATATTTTATTTTTTACTGATACCTTGTTGCTTGTTATTTCCTTCCGAAAAGATCGTATTTCGAGGGAAATATGAAAAGAGTTGAACCTAAATGAGCTTACAGGTTCTCTTACAGAGGGAATTATGGGAGAAAAATGTGAAATGACAAACCTAATCAAGTTAACGATTAGTTAATTCATAAATAAGTAAATATGAATAATTAAAATTAGGTAAAAAAGAAAATCATGTTAAAATCATTTATCTCTAGCGACAGAAAGCCCTCACACCAAAGGCTCTCTGGCTTTTTGTCGTCGCTCGATCATTAGAACTCTTATAAAGCCCTTGGTGCTCAAATAACTATTAAAAAAATACTGAAAAACTTTTGTACATGTAAAATGTTATTCGTAAATTAAAAATTTGAATGAATAAGAGGGAGTTACCGAAACGTTGTTACTCATCTTTTTTTAGGCTGTGTACTTCTGTAGAAGTAATCATAACAAGAGTAGTTAAGAATAAGGTGATTCAATCGAATATCGTGAGGGAACCAATGATCCAACAGAAGTTTGTACCTGAGTGAAAATAATTAACAAGGCGTTTAAATAATGAGCTTTCATGTAACGTACCAGTGAATATGTTTAAGTGAGACTAAAAAATAGACATTAATAATAAACACGTGAATGTAGGTGAGTTTAATAATCTGACAAAGACAATCATCCCATATAACACCTGAAAATTATGTGAGAAAAGAAGAAAAAGAAGAAAGTTTAAAGACCGATTTTTGATGTTGTGCCAAATATTTCCCCAAGATGGTAAATAATTATGGGAGAAAAATTAAAGAAATGGTAAAAGTATTTGATGCTAAAAAACGAAATAATAAATTAGGCATAGTAAATCAAGATTATACATGAACAGACAAAAATAAATAATCCGTTGATTAAAGCGTGGAATGTTGGCAAGACATCAGTGGACATCAGAGAAATGAAGCCACGGAAAAAGGATACACAGAAGTGAACAAAAGGGAGCGAAAATAATATTCGAGATGAGAAGGAAATCTAACCTTCACGCAGTATTAAACAAGTTACAGTATTTCATATTATGGAATCATCAGCGGATATGAGTGAAGAGACTAACGTGGGGTGGTAAACAATGTGATAAACATAATTGTAAAGTCGCGGTACTGTCCAAAAAACAGTCGCACTAACAATCAATTTATGCCGAAAGGGACTGGGGCGAAGACTAAAATCCACGATCGAAGATGATCTAAAAATGTTGCGAAGAAAGGACACTGGGCGTTTCATAAGATATATCAAAAGTATAAAGAACACGAGTCAAATCATAAAAAGCTATGGTTTAGGAGCTCTAGCGATTTAGAGTCAGTAAAATAGCACACGAAATTAGGGTAAGAGCTTATAAGAAGCCGAGACACTGCCGAGAAAGCTCTTAAAAAAGGTGGAAGAAAAGATAAGGGAAAATGTCATGACTAGGATAGTTTTTACGAATCAGGGTAATCAGGAAGGAAGCGATGAAGTCCACTATGACAAATGCCTCCCAGCAAAACCGAGGAAATAGCAGAAACAAAACGAATAAGAGTCAACCCGTAAGAAAGTAGAATGTAGGCGAGACAGAGTGGACAAAAGGGATCAAAAATAATATTTGGGATCAGAATGAAAGCTAAACTGTAGGCAGTATTAAATAAATTACCAAAATAAGTCATGGTGAGCGAATATGAATGGGTCACAGCCTGGGTGGGCGTGGCGTTTATGTTATCGGGGTTAATGGGATCACGAAGCAGATCAGATACAGGAGCTACACCCCCAAACGTACAACACAGTGACAAGTTGTATCGACTGTTTAGGAGCTGCAGAGAATCCCAGTCAGCGAAAGGAGCACGCGAGTCGAGTCCGAAGGCTAAGACCCAGCGCCTCGGCGGAGACCGCCCTGACAAAAGGCGGGGGGCGGGCGAGGCGAGGGCGTCGATGGCCAGGCGGAGGCGGGGGCGGGGGCGCGAGCTGTTAACTCCGGGGAGGGGGCATGGCGGCGCCCAAGGGTTCGGACGGCGGGCGGCGCCCCGTGATATACGGAACAAGCGGCCGCGGCACCCCCGTCCCATTCGTTATATTTATTAATGGCATGTAATGTCCACATGAAACATCCACTACTTTCAGACTTGCTCCACTTTTTGGCGGGGCCGCGGGCGAAGGGATGAATATTATTTCCACAGCGATATACTATATTTTTTTGTCTTATTGAAAATGAATTACATTGGGGGAATGACCTTTCTGTAACTAGACTGGACTCTTTGATAAAAGTTTAAGATCCGAGAGCGCCGAGCGGAGGAGCCGGCCGGGAAGTGAAGAGCGGGCGAGCGAGCAAGCGGGACGGGCGGGCGGGCGGGCGGGCACCACTGAGCGCGAGCCCAGGACAACAAACCGCTGGAACTGCGTCATTGCAGAAAATGAAGTTAATATAAACTGCTAATTGCACTGCGACCCGTTATGAAGCTGCGAGAAAATTAATCATTGATTTAATGACCTGGGAGCGCCGAGGTTGACCCGCGAGGGTCCCGCGCGGCCCGCCCGCTCGATGGCGCGCGCGTTAAAAACTTTTGCGGGGCGCGAGTCGCTTCATTTTTTATGATGAGCGCTACTTGAGTGGCGAAGAAAGAGCGTGGGGGATGGCTGCAGCGGTGGCGACTGTGGCTGAGGGAGAGATAGGTGGGGGTGGCGTTGGTGGTAGTGGCAACTGTGGCTAAGGAAGAGAGGTGGGGGTGGCATTGGTGGTAGTGGCAACTCTGGGAGAGGTGGAGGTAGTGGCGACAACGGTGGAGGTGAAGAAAGGTATATGTGTAGCAGGCAACGCTGGTGGAGGTGACAGATGGACGAAGTGGGCGTACATGATTCTGGCACTGTATTTGGTTGAAATAATAATGACCAATACCTATGGTTATGGCTGTGACGTTGAGGTTAAGAAAATGGGGCCACGGAACAGATCACATCCAGTAGCCTCATCTCCATACATAAAACAGTTGTGATACGTTGTCTTAGATTGACGGATCCGGAATAATTCTGGGTGGGGTCTTAAGCTACAAGATTTCCCTCCCTAATTTCAACGAATCGTTCATTACGTTTAAAACGAACATTGGGAAAATGTCAAAAAATATTTCCCATTCAAATATTTTAAAATCAGTTCTTAATATGTCTTTTGCTTGTATTCCTACTTGAAAATTTTCGGAAATAACAGCAAACGAAATTGTATCTAAAATATATTTAAAAATCATTATAATTTCTTAAACACCCCACAACTCTACGATTCTTTTAGAGTCTAAATCCCGTGTTTGTGCTGCAGCCTATTAAGCCTAATAATAAATCCTACTTGAAAATTTTCAGAAATAACAGCAAACGAAATTTTATCTGAAAAAATATATTTAAAAATCATTATAATTTCTTAAACACCCCATAACTCTGTGATTCTTTTAGAGTCTAAATCCCGTGTTTGTGCTGGAGCCTATTAAGCCTAATAATAAATCCTGCTTGAAAATTTTCAGAAATAACAGCAAACGAAATTTTATCTAAAAAAATACATTTAAAAATTATTTTAATTTCTTAAACACACCATAATTCTGCGATTCTTTTAGAGTCTAAATCCCGGGTTTGTGCTGTAGCCTATTAAGCCTAATAATAAATCCTACGTTGATCGTTATTTACGACTGCCGATGGAAGTGAGCAGTTCCGGTATCAGCGTCGGGGTGAGCGTGGCAGCTGGCCTGGCTGCGTTGCCCGCGGGGGACGGGGGCGTGTGCGTGGCGTGGAGGGCTGGCGCTGCGTGGGGTGGGGCGAGGCGAGTGGACCCTCCGCGCCCAGCCCCGCCTCGCCGCGCCGCGCCATGCCACGCCGTCCGTCGCTTGTTGGCGTACTGCCGGTTGCCGGGCGCCTGGCATCAGCCGCCTACGCCGCCGCCGCCGCCGCCGTCGCCGCCGCATGGGTGCGAGAGAGTGGCTGGTAGCAGCGGCGGGAGATGGCTCCACAGTGGATCAAATGAACGCTTTTAATGTTTCTTGGAGCTACCGCTTCTTAGGTCATTCATCTAGAAAGTGTTGTGGATGTGAAATCCTGAGAGGGGGCGGTGTATCTCTGTGTCTGGTACGTGAGATTGGCGCCGATATATCGGCTTCTGTGTTTCTCCTACAAGTATCTCCCTCCAGAGGGGCACCGCCCCAAATGGGTCTAGTGCTAAGATTCCTATTGGACTCTCGACATGAGTGGTAGTGAAATGCGTGTGTGCGTGTAGAAGGGTCACGGACGAGGAAGAAAATATCGCGTGCAAACGCGTGGCCTTTTTGAAAGGGTACTACTCTGACTTTTGCCTGGTATGGATCGGAGAAACCATGGCTGGGAGTGAGATGAAATTTGACGTAATTATGTAGTTAGTGTCAATGGCCACCGTCGTGACTCGATCCCAGGGATCTCTTATTCAACGACGCAGCAGAAGCAACGGCAATGGTGCCAGAGCCATCGCCTCCTGTCTCAGAATCTCAACTCTAAGCGTCGCGACGCCTGATGATCAGAATTTGAATGTGCCTTTCCGGCTCAAGTTTGTGGGTAGCATAACATAATTGCAATAACCCTGTCCCCTTCCAGCGTCACAGTTTCAGATCTCTTTCAGCATACGTCGTGATAGGTCGTGAACGTAATTTTACACATACTAAACATCAGTTTGACAGCACTGGCGCAAATGAATGTATTTTACATATCATTTCTGATCTGTTTTTACCAGTTTCTACTTTAAAGATTGGTGCTCACTCCAGCTGGGATTGTTGCCGTAAGTCAGAAATCTCAAAATGACAAGACTGTAAAGAGTATGTATCCTAAAAGTCAATTTCAACTGACGAAATGTTTTGACAAATGTTAATATTTGTAAATAACAATAAAATAACAGCTAAAAAATGTAATATGTTTTTATGAAATGTTTTCAATGTTGCTTGCACATTTTTTTCTTTCTTTACTTTATTCAGAGAAAATGAAAATGTTTGCCATTTTAGAGTTAACCCATTTTTTGTAGGATCTTCAAGAAATGCAACTTTTTTCAAAATTGAATTTGACATGCCCATTATAATATTATTTTGACACATACAAACTTGCAATTATTCTTAATAGCTTCAATTCACATACTCATTGACTGAGCTAAGCGACGTCCTGTTTTCATTCAACCGTCCGACATTTATACATATGTTAGTTTCGCAATGACAATCAAACGCGTGATTCAATTCTTGAAAAAAATTAGCATGTATGTGCCTTAAAGTCGTTTAAAATGATACAAGTATAAATATAATTTTTTGAGTCCGTTGAAGATGGTGACCGCTTTAGTTACTATGTTTCATGTTAAGTCCTTCGATTTGAATACATATTTCAGACTGATGAACTGCTACTGATCTTAATGTAACATAGCACCCAATTAAGTAAATTGTATACTTGAATTAAATTAAAATGAAAATCAGTAAGGCTGTCTAAAAATAGTACATGACACACGTGGTAAAAGTTATTTTACTGTACTCGTAAGTTTACGCCAAGTCATCGTATCGACCTCGTGATGCAACCTTTCCTACACGCAAAATAAAATGTCACTTTTACCACGATTTTTTCTCCGATTTGAGCACATATTTTTTTCATTCCTTTAAAAATTCACGATGTTTTCTGGTTTGTTTTTGAGAAAGCGGGCCGGGAGCAGAGATCTGGGAACTTTGCTTCTGGCCCAGTGTGCGTCGCGTTGCTCGCATGCTTCTCAGAGAGAGTGCGAGGGCGCTGGTGCGAAGGCTGAACCCGTCCGAGAGAATATCCTAACAACTGGAAGCAAACGCGAACATATTAAAAGCAATGGGGAATCACTTTTCGCCTTCGAACTTTTGTAGACGTATAATGGAGCAGCGGATGACGAAGCGTTTTTAGATTGTTGAATGAAGGTTCGGAGTGCACAGATTGTAAACAAGAATGTGTATTGTTTCTCTAAAATATGTATTGAATACTCTTGATTGTTATTAAAATAAAGTGACAAAAAAATGAACGTAAAACGTTAAGGAAAAGTCATCCTCTACTTATACATATTATACGTATTAAATTGAATACAGAAACTTCTTAGATATAATATAAATAAATCTATTATTTAATTTTTTGTAACAATTAATGTGACACTACTAGATGAATTGCAAAATCGCACTGTGGCGGATGACATAAATAGCATGAAAAAGTTAGACAATTCACTCATGAAAATTACTCATTCCGAAACAATATGGTAAGGAAGCGACTTTCCCTTCAAGTCTAGCCTACATGTTAATTTTCTTTCAGGGTATTGTCCAATTGGTTCATGTTTTAGCTGCAATGTGATTTTTCACTTTATCTAGTAATGTACACATATATACTAGCTAAACTATATAAAGTGCCTTTAATTTTATGGTGAAAGTTTGTTTTTGTCTTTTTCCTTCAGTTTAATTTATTCATCCTTTTCGGGTTTCTGCGCTTTTCTGACCACATATACTATGGGATTGGATCACTTACAGGAACTAAATCTCGAAAAATCTAATAGAAGTTTAAAAAAAGATTAATATTCGATTATTATTAGATTAATATTAGATTACAGTTTTTAAAAAAATATCGGGCTCCACCTGCTCCTGTTGCCCCCTTCATTTCCCATGAGCCTCACCTTCCCCACGTCATTTCTCCATCTGTACCCTCACATCCCCCCAAAAACTCGCATCTCTGCAAAAATTGCCTGGCCCCACAAAACTCATGTTCCTTTGTATGTATGAATGTACTTAGTGTGACAGCCCGTACGCATAGCAAGACTAATGTTGCCCGTGTTATGTTTCTAATATTTGGGCGAGTTGCCGAAATTGGACCACAGAAGGTGACACTGAATGGATCGATCCATTTTTTTCACGTCAATAGAAGTCAATGAAATGGATTGTTTGTGTATAGAACATGTTGTGAGATATTTAATGCCCTGACAGTTGAAGATGTCCAGATCATGCAAACCTAGTTCTAGTAACATTGGGCAAAATGTTAGTGAATAAATCCTCTTCAAATGATCTTATCTAAAATCACAAGAGGCAATGAAACTGGACTGTTTCACAAGCCGTTTTAATATGCTAGTTACTCGGCGCCGTGTCATAGTATATTTATCTCTTTGAAACTCAGATAGATTGGTTGCTTTTCCCTATTTCACGAAGCATACACTGTTAAGAGTGTGTCTGTTCACGTAGTGCCAGCGCATCACTTGTCGCCAGGCGCAAAAATTGTTCTGAAGTGATGACACAATGTAATGTTTCTTCTATGTATACTGAAAATCATGTGTCATTTTTTTTACTTTTACATCACTTTTACATCACGCAATAGCATTATTTTTGAATTTCGTACAAATGCAAGTTTTGTGTCAAAATTAATCTCATTACTTAATAGTGTTTTTTTTAAATTTCAAGTTACTTCGTTAAAAAGCGAAACTTGGAATTTGTGTGCTATGATAAAAGAAATTTCAGTATTTTTTTCAGAACATTGGTTTGAAACAAGTAATTGTCAGCAGGAAAGTGTACGTAAAAATAGATATTTTGGAAAAATTGGCTTGGTTGGTCCAGGCGGTGTTGTGGGGCTGGCAAGATTGAAGATGTGTGGAGGGATTCACATGGCAGAAAGAATCTGTAGCGACGCCTCTGCCCTGAACGGGCGATCAATCTTCACAAGAAAGATCCATCAACTTGTCAAGTTCTTTCAATGTTTCAATGTTATCTAAACGCGTCCACTGAAACTCAAATGTGCTGGAATTAGGTTAATTGCCTTGCTTATTTCAGCAATAAACGAGTTAAAAAGATGTGCTTTGAATACATTACCTACTGGTCTGTTTTGAGGTGAGCTGATGGTTTTAAATATCCGCATTCACTCATTTGAAATGCTATGACTCTATGTCTTCACAGATGAGGCTGACTTCTGTGTTGGACAGACCGTATTTGTATTGAAGAAGAAGATGAAATATACTTTTCTTACTTGTGAATTCGGAAATCACTGCATCCCTGAAAGCATCAATGGAATAATGTGGAAGTTTTATGTCAGTTCAGAATAGATTAAGACAAACGATGTATTTGAGAAGATACATTTTGTTCTGATAATCATTATATCAATAACAACCTTGCAAAAAGTATTACTTTTCTTATTCAATGCTTAAAAATAACTACGTTTATCATGCAATATAATGAAAACAAATTGTCGTAGAGGAATTTACTTCAATTAATAGAAATAACATATCATTCATTTGCCTGTATTCAACTTATTCAAAGCCACTTCACATATCTTTTTACTCAGATTTTATTTTCGAGTTTGCGCTCTTTTTGAAAATTACATATATAGTTCACAACAAATGCGTGTCTGTTGCATTATAGTGTGTGTGTGTGTGTGTGTGTGTGTGTGTGTGTGTGTGTGTGTATTGTATCTTAAGTCACTAGAACGTGTATTACACTTTGGGTTTGAAATCCATTTGAACTGTCCATGCAGTCCGTCATCGCATTACGTACGCCCATTCCTCACCATCAAATCTCTCCCGCTGGCGCCCTCCCTCACGCAGTGTTCGACGCCCCCGGGGGCCCCTGGACTCCCCTACCTACCCCCGTTGTCCCGCGCTGCCCCACCCTTACCAACCCACCTCGCGTCCCCCGTGCCACCCCGCGACTCCCCACATCCCCCTGCGCTTCCCCCTCGCCGGCTCTCCCCCACACTGCACACTCCTTGCCCCTCGCACCACACTGCGCCCAACCAAACCACTGCATCCCGCGCCATCCCGTGCCGCGCTGAGTCACCCGCGCCACACTGCACAACCCGTTCCTCCCACATTTCGACACCCCCGAGCCACGCTGCGACTGCCACACCACGACCCCATAAGACCTGCACACACTGGCCACTCGCGCCACATTCACACCTGCACACCATCTCGTGCCACCCGCGCCACCATTCTACCCGCTCCATCCGCGCCACCCTGCGCCACCCGCGCCGCCACCGCGCTCCCGCTTCCACCCCATGTCACCCGCTTCACTCCGCTCGCCCCGCCCCGCTCGCCAGACGCCACATCCGCCACCCCAAGTGACCCACGTGCCCCTCCCCGCCCCGCCTGCGCCCCGCAGCGCCGGCGCGTGGTCGGCAGGCGAAGACGCTTCGGGGCACGACGTCTCCCTCAATGCGAGGCGGTCGCCCAGACAATGGCGCCGCGGCCCGCGGTGATCCCGGGGCCCTTGCGCGGATAATGGACTCCGTACACGCAGCCGCCGTGTAGTGGCTCACAGCGCCCGCTCCCTCAACGAGTAAGCACGAGCCCGCATAATAGCAGTACAAGGTTGTAACGCGCGGCCTGCGGGCTCCACGGCCCCCTGGAGACGAACGGCGGCAATGGAAGACGCGCCGGCTGCGAACGGAAAACTTTTGATGCGGAGCCGAGGGTATTTTAATGTTCTTCATACACTAGCCGTCAGGACCACAATTGCAAAATTATGGGGAGAAGGCAAAAAACAGATATTGGAAAATTTTCTTTCGTTAACTGGACAATAAAAAACTGGAACGAATTACCTGCAGTGCTGCTAGAGTACTCAGAGTGTGGGAAAATTGAAAAATAAATGAAGAAACATAAGTGAAAAATACTAATAATTGTACATTTGTTAGACTAGAGCATTCAAATTTTATATTCATCTAGTATTAGTCATTGTGTGTAAAAAAATGGGTTTTTAATGTACTTAATTTAACATATAACTTGTATGTAATTTAAATGTATTACTTGATGTACTTATGGAGAGCTGCCACCGGGATCTTTCCCAAAGCAGTTAATATATTATATTATATTATTATTATAATTATTATTATAATTATTATTATAATTATTATTATTATTATTATTATAGTATGGGCGAAGATCAATGGAAGGTGAAAAGGTTATGTATAATTCCGGAAAGATTGTGTTAGTTGTTGATGCAAAAGGTCACGGTCGAGGTCGACCTTTAATGATTAATGATTGAAAATCAGCTATTAGAATTCATGTAGTGATCAATCTAGTGTTAACCTCAGAAAGAATATGATTTCAAAATAGAATTAGAAATACACTTGGGGTTGAAATCCATGAGTACCAGTGCGAGAACTCTCGCATGTTAAAGCCTACTCCCTTCCATATCCTTCCATTACCATATTAAGAGGGAAATTTGTTAAAGAAAAACATGTTTATTGGTTTAAAAAATGTGTAACAGTAACTTCCAATGTATTTTCAGAATATCAAATAAATATAAAAACAATGCAATTGATGTTTGAAACTAATTTTCAATCAAGGTTTATTCAGTATTATTGCCAGATGTTCTTGGATTAATCACAACACTTCCTTAAAAACATTTGAAGCATGCATTCTTCCTTGACAGTTTTTTTGCTTTCGTAGAAAGTAAAAAAGAAATAGAAAACATTTTTACTCTTAAGAAAGCTACGTAAAGTAATCCGTGCGACAATACAGGATCGGGCAAGTACAACCCTCCTCTTTGAAATACCATTTACCTTTTTACCGACACCCGTGGAATTCAATAACACAGAATATCAAGTACTTACTTTAATTTCATATAAAGTTGCAAATTCTTCACGTCTCTAAACACGTGGGGTATCGAGAAGCGCCAGACCAGCAATATATAACAAAATATCTAAGAAGATATCATCCTGTGGTTTACGGCGTGAAAAACGTGTCTTCGAGGCATTTAGCTTCAAAATTCCAAGTTTTAAGGTCCGAGAACTGTTCTTTTAGAAGTTATTTAACTATATAAATTTTAACAATGCTGCTCGAGTGTTGCAAGTTGCACTTGTCATGAAGATTTAGATGCGGTTTTTAAAACATTCCTTTCATATTTTTGATATCAAAGTGCACTTTTTCACATGTCCGTGGAATGATTTTTCTTCAGAGACCTCATTAATAAAGATTGGTTGCGTGTGAGCCATAAAACTGATTTATATAACTGAAATAATATAGGAGACAATTATCACTTGACAATCGAATTATAGGGAAAAGAACGTTCAAGAGAATGTTTGTATGAATATGGTCGACAGTTGAGGGCAGGTAAGTACCATCTTGCTTAACATGTAATTTTCACTTTTAACTCTTTCATAATTATATTTGAATGTGAAAAGTTATTAAGGCAAATGTTCAACTGCCAATACATGTTTTACGTAGAACAAAAAGCTAGTACTTAATGTTAATTTGAAGTTGAAATAAATATATTAATTTTAAAAAAAATATATCTAAATTTGCACTGCAGAATAGTAAATCACTTGCAAAACATTAACTTGCATTAAATTCTCCCTACTTAAAACGATGTGACGAAAATATTTTAGGCAAAACAAATGATGCCCATTCGTAATCTGTTATTTACAATGAAAATATTTCACTACTTTTCTTGAAGAAATTATGTGAAATTAAGGAAAAAAATCAGAGGAATAGAAAGGTATCAAAATTCATTAAAATTCGCCTTGCGTCTATGGTTACGCCGTACATTGGTCTTAGTTTTCTCGCACTCACTTGCATATCAATTTTCATACTACGATATTTTACATGATGAAACACGAGGTTTTAAAATGGATTGTGAAAGCGATACTTTTAAAATAAATAGAAATATTGTAACAGTTGTTGTGTTTTCAGTTAATTACTTTGTTTTTATACTTTTCCATTTTGGTTTTGCGAATTTTTCCTCGCTGTATACATGAACCTTTGTGGAATAATCGCTTGAAATGAGAAAACATTTTTATTTCTTTGTTGATTCGTTCGCTTGTAGTTTTTTCAAACTGGTATCTCGTCTGGGAAAGTATTTCCATGCGTCATGAAATTTTATATTTCCTAACTCTATGTTTTTAAAACTACTTCGTAATTCCCCAATTGTCATCTCAATAATTGCGTCAAAACTTTAATGCCCAAGGTCTAGTCTGGGTCTTACTGTTTTGTGACCCGTGGTTGTAACTAATACTGAAATATGTCGGAAAATTATAATATCGATTATGAATTGTACTGTAACAACATAATTATGTTTTATTACATTAAATTATTTTTAAAGTCAAATTTGGTTATTATATTTTTCTAGGTGATAGTTATGTAATCGTAAATAACCAAGTCATTCAACAATTAGTTCAGAATCACCTGGTGGCCCCGTCAGTGCCTCCCTAAAATTCACTTCGCGTTAATCCTACTTTGAAAACTATTACTGACAATAGAGAAAACTTTAAAATAAAAAACAAAGTAAATTTAGTATCAAAGAAATTAAATTGCTCCACCATTTACTATAATGAATTTTTATATTGGTAGGTCGATATCGTACCGTCATTTTTGTCGTCTTACATCCAGTTTAACATAAAGTCACAAATTAAAAGTCAACTATTTAAATAATTTTACGTATTGATTTTTTTTAATAATTCATAGCCTCTGCTGTTCGGTAAATATTTAACAGAAACAATTTTGATTCATGTATTATAGTTATTCTTATTTTAAAAACATCCATGAGTAAATAAAACAAAGAGAATAATCAATTTACTTTCGGTGATAAGGTGGCGCCCACCAGTTCATTTTACTTTCACGACCTACTCGTGCCGAATACGAGCTTTCACTCTCCAACCTGTGACCTCTGCAATGCAGATGGAATTTCATCTGTTTCTGAGAAGAGCGAAAACAAAAACCTCTATCATTCCTCACTCCTGACGGCGACACGACATCAGAAACGAAAGGGGTTCCAAGTATTGTTGACTCCACAGAAAAAAATCCACTACGCACGTGATTCAAATTTGATTGGCAGATATGCCTTCTTCATTACCATCGGTTGCGGCTGGGAAGTCAGTTTCCACGCTTCAACATTTGTCGCCAAATGGTCGTGACAGTTGAAGCTTGCCGAACTCAAATGCGTCACATACGGTTTGGAACTCAATAGCACGAGCACAAGTTTGTTTTGTTCTAATTTTTTGATTTATTATAGTCGCATTAACCGAATATTCTTAGCGGATCTTTAATATTTTACATTTTCGATAATTGATTTAACATTTGATAAATATTCAGTACAGTGATTACAATAGCAATGAGATTATTTTAATAATTCATAACTTGGCACCCAATCTTGGTTAGTATGATAATATGTACAGGATTTCACTTATAAACTTTATTAAAGATATTAGTATTTTGGCAAATTCTTATGATATTCTGTTCGTAGGGCTTGGAATGGATGATTGCTTCGAATTGTTGCTCTGGTGGTAGGTATTATTTCTTCTTGAAACTTAGAGTAGAATTTCTCTTTATGCGACACAGTTCAATCTTTAATAAGTACGAGTATTTCCTCTAGTCGTCGCTTGGAATGTCCTTCATTTCCGGTGAAAGGTTTTCTGATGTAGCGGACAGCGCCGTTTTCCAATTGAAATAGTACATTTTACTGGTTTAACTTGGAACTGTAAGATTCAAGGTATTAATCCTAGTAAGCTATTCATTAATTTGGAATTCTGAAAGAGAGATTAATTAGACAGAAAAAAAATATTCAAACCAGTACATTTCAGATACAAACTTCAGATACATTCTTCAGATACAAATGCGGTTGTTAATGGTTGCACAGTGCAATTTGCTTGGAGAAATTGATAATTAAGCAAATTTTAAAATAAAAGAAATAAACTCCGCATTTTATTTGGTAAAACCCGTGCTGTTTCTACTTTATTAATCCAAGAGTTTAATTTCGCTCCGTTATATTTGACGTATTACTCTTACATGTTACATATTTCTATAATGTGTAACTTCATTTATCTTAATTACTTTAGTTTTCTATAAACTCAAGTCATTAAACATGTCCAGTCTATATATAACAAGGTGCGACCATTAATATCTATTAACAAATTCCGCAAAACATTACTAATAAAAATAAGTTGAAAATAGTTTGAAATATGGATGTTCGAGATTTAAGCGTTCTCCAAATTGAAATGTATGCTAGATATTTCTCAAATCAGGGAACTCATAACACAGAAGACCATCGTTGTCAAATGATTCATGCGGTACGCAGCATTCGAAAAATTACCGCCGTTGTGCAAAGCGCGCGTTTCAGAAAAACCGCAAAATGCGGCACAGTCGACCGCAGTCACACAGGTTTTCATTAAAAAGCAAAAGCGACGCGCCTCGCGGCGATATGAGTATTCGCGCGCGAACATGATGCGTAATGATCAACAAAACGAATCTTGCCAGCGAACGGCCCTCGAGGCGACATGGCGCAACCCAGCGCTGTTGCCGCTTGGGAAGGCTCAGTTGCGGAATTCATTCCTGTCGCTGACCCGGAGGATGCAAGGTTTGAGTCCCGACGGCGGCACGCTTTTCGGCAATGGCTGGGACAGCCGTTACCAATGCAGCGTCGCTGATTGGGAGGCCCTAAGATTGAGTCTGGGGTGACATGCATTTCGACAATATCCGTTGCAACATCTACACTTGTTGCCTCTTTAGAGTTACTGACTGTGTAGTCCTAGGCTTCCAGTGTTGCCATGTATGGTTTTCGACAACATCCGTTGCAACATGTACACTTGTTGCCACTTGAGAGTTACTGACCGTGTAGTCCTAGGATTCGAGTCTCGACGGTGGAAAGGATTTCGACACTAGCTACATTGTTAGATCCAATTCCTCCGCGAAGAAGTGAAGAATTGTTCCTTTCCCCCCCTTTTTTTTCTTTTGATACGTACCAGCTGAATGACGGAACAGTACTCCATCACACGGGCTACGTACCTCTCGCGACCTTACCTTCTTAGCCTTATAATTTTCTCTCCCCCCCCCACACACACACGCATACAACATTGTGTTTTCTTGAGTCCTGCCGTTTACATTCACCCGAAATCATTTGGCCAACTGAAGGCTGATTGAAAGCCATCTGAAAGCAAAATTGAATATTAAGACCGGGAACGAAGCTGTAGAATTATGGAAATATTCGGATGATTTCGGGTGTATTTCACATGAAACAAGTCGGCAAATGCAGAGTTAACTGAGATATCTAAAATAAAATAGAAAATATTTCACATTAAATAACGAGGCCCAGACATCATGTAAAAGTATGTCATCAACGTATGTACATTTTTATTATAATGTAAATACGCTGACAGGGGTTATGAGGAACGAGAGAGGATTAAATTAGAACTAAACTTCAAATCAAATAAAGCTATAATCGGTGAAGTTTGATACTTTGATTATAGATGGTTCTCACACGATTCGAATCTCCATTTTAGGCAGATTCAGAGAATTCCTCTTTTGGCTTTACCACTATAATTTAAAAAATGTTATTCGTTTTGTCTAGACTCAAGTGAATCTCAATTCAACTGTACGAAAATATCTGTGCAGAGAAAGTGGGATAGGTTAACGCAAGAAGAAGAAATGTTAGAAGAAAAGAAGTTGAGGATGAGACGCAAGGAGAAAATGCAACAAATTCAGATACGTTACGGTGAGATTAGAATAGAACACAAGTACGTGAATTACTACGTTTCTATAAAAATCTATCAAAATCTGTTTACGTTTCAAAACTGAATTTTTTTCAGATTTGACTGAGATGAATTGGATTTAGTGTATCAAATTATAATAATTTAAAGGTTTTATATTTTTAATATCTTTACAACATATTTCTAATATTAGATGATAATTCCATTCTCCAGAATCTTAATTACCATTTAACTGAACCTATTTTCAAAATGTAGCCATGAGATAGCCCATGTTGATATATAGTTGAGCGACCTCATTTCATATCGTTTTCAAGGTATTATATAGTATGATATGTACGATATTATGCGGATAATTTCTCTCCTTCACGCAAACCGCGTGCTCAAGTAATTTGGATGAACTTTCTAAACGATAAATAGCAATGATGTGCGAACAGAAGTTTTAAAGCGAAATTTAACGGTAATGGTGCATCAATAAGTGAAATATTATTAACAGTTTAAATTTATGAAAAAATGGAACGGTCAAAGAAGTGCATAGCGATGACCTCTAAAGTCCGTCTTTTATCTGCCACAATTTCCACGCGCTTCATCCCGGAGTCGAATTGAAACAGGTGGACAGGTGGGAGGCAGGCACATTACGTGCCAGTGCATACGCCACGTCGAAACCACTCATACAGCACACCTGTCAAAACCAAATATTCCCCACTCCCTCCCCGCAGCTACGAAAATTCTCAGTGCCGCCCGGGTCAGAAAGGCTAGAACCATAAAACGAGATTTTTTTAGAAGCGAAATTAATTACATTACAGCGACAATACCCCACGAATCGACCTTGCTACCTGGGGTTTAAACCAGACACAATAGTCATCTCCCCAGTCTACGAGCATAATTTTTTTTTTTGAGAACCGACAACAGGGAATTACTGCTCTCCGCCATCACTTTATACGCGCGTCGATATTCAACCGTTTCCGGGCACGGAATAAACAACACTAAAAGCGCGTCCGTGATTCTCGTGGTGGCCGCCCTTCCGTCAGCGGCGAAGGGAAGGGAAGGGCCCTAGGGCACGCCACTGCCGTGCCACAGTGGGGATCGGTTCATTACGAGTTCAACGAGCGCGTACGCCAGGCTCTAAACGGCAAAAATGTACGGGAAACTTTTTGATTTGCCTGCCCCTCGACGTCCGCGGCTCCGACGCCCCCGCCTCCGCCGCTGCGTCGTTTTTATTCAGTATTTCGTCGCGCTTCATGCGCCATTTAGAAAGGCATCACGCTGCGCATTAATTACACAACCCTCCTGAGTCCGCGCGGGGGCGTCCTAATGTAACACGTTTATAAAAATGCGGCAGCGCCAGCCGCCCTCGCCGCCGACGCCGTGTCGCTGTGATGCTGCCATTACCTTCGTCTGTCGCCCGACGTGCCGTAGTCCCGTGGCCACCTGGAGTGCTGCAGTGGCAAATGTGGACTTCGCATCAGGATTGTTCGTACTCTCGCTGTTCTTTTTTTTTTTGGCTGGCAGCGACTCGTGTTGCTTACTTATTAAAGTTCTCTGTCATCTTTGCGACTTGTATTCTTACCGTTTCTTCTATGTTATCTCGTCTGTACATCCAACTTGCAAGAGTATTCTTTTTTTTCTTAGGAATTATTAGATTACATTTGTCTTGCTTCTCTCTTTGTAATCATCTTTGAGTTTGACAGTTATCTTTATCTCTACTTCTACCCCCATCACTTCTTGTAATATGAATGTCAGTCACCTCATATTTTTCCTTTTCTTACCACCCTGCTTTTGGGTTTTCAGTGTTACAACAATCATCTCAATCTTCATGGTGAATGGCACATACATTCGTTTTTTCAACGACCGTGCTATTCATGAGCAAATCTACTACCCCCCAGCCACCATCAGCGTTCCTTCAAACACCCCTATTCATCTCAACTCCTCTCCACGATTTTCCTCTTACCTGCATTCACTCTCCTGTTTCACTATATTCCTCTCCTCCCCCCTCCCCGCCTCCTATCTGCCACCCACTCACTGGTGGAGATTTATATTTATCTCTATATCTACCCCTCTACTTCTTGTAACATGAATCTCAAACATCCCATTTTTGTTTTTCGTATCAACCATTTTCAATGCAAAACTTACAACAATCATATCAATCTTCATGGTGACTAGCACAGACATTCGTTTTGCCCACAACCTGAGCAAACCTGCTACCACGCCAGCTACCGTCAACGTTCCTTTAGACATCCCCAACTCATCTCAAATCCTCTCCACGGGTAGCTCTTCGCCGCACCCCGTACTGCGACACTGCTGCACTCTTTCTCCCCCCTCCCCCTCCTGCTCCCCCTCTCCGCCAACCGCGCACACACCGGTGGGATCGCCGAGACGAGAGAGAGAGAGAGAGACTCGCAACGTCCCTCGAACAGACGAGGCTTTTTCCGGCTTTTTGGCCCCGACCGTATTAATTACTCGATAGCGTCCTTAGGGGGCGCGCGCGCGGCGGCGGCGGCAGCGGCGGCGGCCGGGACGGCAAATGCGGGCCGGGGCGGACGGCAGCAGCGGAAGTAGGGGCATTAGCGCAACGCCTGTGATAATCAGATTTTATTGCCGGGAGATGCGGCGGCGGCGGCGGTGCGGTGGTGCGATGGTGCGGTGGTGCCGGACCGCGCGAAATGGGATGACGCACGGGGTGGCTGCGCCAAATCCCGCCTCTTTCACATATCACGCGCGCGACCGGGCGAGCGGGCGGGCGGTGGGCCGCCGCGTCCCGGGAGACGCCTGTCCTCTTAACTCGCCGCCGACGCCGACGCGGCGTCACGCGCGCGCGATAGCCCGGACGACGCCCCGCGTCGCGACGCCCACGGTGGATGCGTCTGCGCGGCGGGCGGTCCAAAGCCACGCGGCGGCGACGTGGGGGGGGGGTCTTCGTTTTTGTTTGTTTTTTCTTTCTTTTACTTTCCTTTTTCTTCTTTCTTTCTTTTTCTTTCTTTTTTCTTCTTTCTTCATTCTTTCTCTTTTCGTTCTTTTTCTGTCTTTTTTCTTCTTTCTTTATACTTTCTTTATCCTTTCAATTTCTTTCGTTTTTCTTTTCTGTTTTTCGTCCTTCATTTACTTACGTCGTGTCCGTCAGTGGGGCCTGTCACGAGCTTATATGCAATAGTACTTTCACTATTAGCTTTGGGTATCCTTGGCTTTTTGAGTTCTATCTACATTGCTGTTCCGTTTATTAGTTATTATTTAATTTAGAACAGGTTTGACTTAGTGTTTACTTACTATGTACACGCTCTAATATTAGAATAATCATTCTTGACATTTTTTATCATGGGTCGAATTTAACTTTGGACAACGGTTCACAGCATTGCGTACTAGATGAAATTTGTTCGATAAAAGGGCGGACTTTGTGTTAAAGTTGGAATTCATTGGCGTTTCATCGATTTTGTGTTTTCTATGAAGGGTCGGATTAATGGTAAAAGATATGATATAAGAATTAGGTAAGATTACGTATAATAATTTTCAATGGTGCGAGATGCTATTGTTATTCATTAAATTATTATAGTATACCGAATAAATTGAATCATTTTATTTATTTACCTTAAAAACAGTAAACATTACATGACATTCATATGGGGAGAAATGCTACACAGAAAAATTTCCGAGGCAAAGCAATGGACCATAACCACGGAATTTAATAATAGTAGTTTCAAAAACAAGCGATTTTTCGTCTAGTTTTCAGAAAAAATGGTGAACACTCTTCACTCTTTAAAATTACTCTTTATTAATCTATATATTTATGTTCTTCGTCAATGCTTTACGATTTGGATATTTTATTTTTATGGATAGCATTCAAAGAAAATAAAAAATGTTCGAATAAAACCCGTTCACTCTGAAGAAGGTATCGTTATAAAAAGAAAGATATCTCCAAAAGTTTAGTGGTCTGTCTGTGTGGTAGTCTGTGAATGGTACTCGACATACTGTTGATTATGATGCCATCTAGGTTTCGACATTATTTCTCCCACAACAAACCTACATTAACTGTATTTTCGCGTTAGTATACACTGATTTTGTGTAATATATAATATATAATATATAATATATAATATATAATATATAATATATAATATATAATATATAATATTATAAAACCGTGTAAAAGTAAATATACATAAAAAACACGAAGTAACTTCAGAGTATGTTATTTATTAAACAGCGTAATTATGTATTGAAATGTTTGTATTTTTCAATGTTAACTCTTTGTTTTCAAAATATTTGATGATACATATTTGATGTTCAGACACCATGTTTTTAATTTAAAAACACTGCTTACGGTATTTAATATCATGAACGTATTTAATTTTATTAAGATAAATGAAAAGAGCCGTTTGGCCACGCATTTGTTTTCGATTTCGAACTCTGCGTTATTGCTACTAGACACACACGAACGATTGTTGAAATACCGTCGAAAGAGGTATGCCAATAACGAAATACTTAGTCGAACTAAACGTTTTGTATATTCTGGTAATAATATAGACGCACTAACCACGCCTTTACCGTAGCATCTTTTCAATAATTTACATATTTAACTAGTGGGAAGGTAGAATTTTCAACGGAAAACTTTGTGTTCGTTACCAGTAGAGTAATGATATTTCCTCTGCTATCACAACAATGTCGCCACACTCAACTCCCTCACCCTTCCTGAGGTGGTTTAGGTCTTCAACTGATGCCATTCGAGTGTGAGATTCGAGGATTCGAGTCTCAACGGCGGCAGGTTTTTCGACTTTACCAAGTTACCAGGTTAAACTCAGCCGCGGTCTGGAGAAGAGTTCTTTAGGACGGCTGCTCGTATTGATAGTTTTCCGTGGTTTCTCTGATCAACACCAGGCATATGCCGGAATACTCTAAGAAATGGGCCATGGACTGTGCACGATATTTCCTTCCCCTTCTTGACCTATCCTCACCCATTACTTACACACACTCACACTTGCATTACAATTCCACACATGTTGGGAGTCTACTCGGGAGCTTAGAGCTTGTAATGGCTGGAGTGGTGCCCCACTGGTGGGAGATGCCTGGATGGGGAAAACCCCGCAAGCCGACAAGTAGGTAGAACCCGTATGTCATAATCCAGCGAGAAAAATCATCCATAATAAATCTTGCACCGCCTTTACGGGACCACTGACCATCGCAGTTGACGCGCCAGGGACAGGAATCAACGCTCCCACGCTTCCACGCCCAGCAGTCGGCTTCTGTCCAACCACATGGCTCGCAGGCCCACCGTGCTTCCCTTTGTCCCCGTGGCGCGCTGCAGTCGCAAGCGTCGCCACCGTTAATCCCTGCCGCCCCCGCCCCTTGTTGTTCCTTCTTTTCCCGTTCTAATGCTCACCGGCGCCGCGGCGTCCTTATTCGAGACTTCCGCCCCGTAAATTACGGCTCGATTCCTTCGAGCCGGTCATTAGTAGACCGCCGTTATCGCGGCGCGATGTTTTACGTGGCGACTTACGACTTCGTTGCGGCTCTCGGGAATAAATATCGTAAAACACGCCGCGGCGGTGGCGGTGGCTGTGGCGGCTGGTCGGACGGCAAGCCGGGCGCCCCCACCTCCCGCAACGCCGTCCGTCGGCTCGTGTGGATCTCCAACGACGCATGGCCTTTGCCGTCCGTTTGCAAACGCTTTATCCGTGGGGGAGAAGCCCTGGAAAAGGCTTCTATTCGTCGGTTGTCTGCCACCATCGTTGATCCGAGACCTGAAGGATGTCGGATTATTGGCAACCGTCTAGGATCCGTGTTGGAAGTACTTTGACTGCTTGTAAATTTGTGAAGAGGCATTGAGGAACTGATCCATTGTCTTGTCTCCGGTTTAGTAATATTTCTTTAGGTGTGATCGGAATTTAGTTAATAGCTCAAGAAAATTTTATCTCTCTCGCGGAACCCCTTCTTGGTCTTTTGTAGCTTTGTGTCAGGAGTTCAGGGGTTGATTTTTTAGTAGATAATTCTGCACATTGCTAATTTGTTACGCCAGGAAGATTATAAATTGTGTTTGTTTGATACTGTGTCAGTTTAACGTAACCATACTTACTTGACAATGACAATTGCACTTATGGATATAATGTGGTAATTTTTGTACAGACACTTCTATGAGGATTATTTCATATCTAACGTACTGAGTGTATAAATATTAGACAATAGCAAACATTATTTTGCAGTTCAGTGCCAGCCGAAATTCGATATTGAGATGAATAAGGCAATATAATTATTTTGCTTTATTATGAAAATAAATAATGTAAATACTCCGATAACACATTTAGCATTATATGTAACGTCTTCAATGTTCCTAATTTATAACACAATGCCAGATTCATACTTTATAAACGCCAATTGCGAAAGTCTCTTTCTTTTGAGGTACTACTATTACAGTAGAAAAGCATTAAATATCCAAACATCAACTCATTGTTCGTTTATGAAACATAACATACCCTGCTTTTACGTACAAACAAGGAGTACAATTTGAAATTGTCCTAAAATATACACCCATTTTAAAAATATATTTTATGATCGAATCAGTTTGTAAAACAACACATTTAAAATAATTTCAAAAAAATTGTTATTAACCGAATAGACTATAAATGTTAAAATGAAGTTGTTTGCACTTTTAGTTTGTTACGAATTCGATCGAAAAAACACGTCACCCAATGATTGGTTCAAGTTTGTCACCCAATGAAACCAGAAACTTCTATTGCAAATTGAGGACAACTCGCAGATGCGCCCCTCGCTTTCACAGCGACGGCAGAAACATCGCGAAATCATGTTACATTTCGTCACGTGATGCCGCAGGCCGCGCTTCTATTTGGTTGCACTTCCACCCCACCATTGCTAAGGTAATGTGCGCCAGCGCGCAAGTGTCGTCCGATTTCCTGCGATTGGATTTCCTGGTAATCCACTTGGGTCGCCTCCGCCGCGCAGCGTTCTCATTTGCGCCTTGTTTCCAGAGTGGGGAAAGTGTAGAGTTCAAGGGAAATTGGACTCGATCCCAATCACAGCCCGCAATTAGCGGAAAAAAATAATTTGATATGTCTGGGGCGATTTCGAGCGCAGTAGAAGCGGGTAGTCGAACTCCCTGATGTTTTGTTCAAATTGAGAGAACGCGTTCCAAAGGTTATCCTGTGTATCGAGTTTCCACAATCTGAAATTTGTTGTACGTATGATATTTACCAAAAAAAACATTCTAATGTAAACCCAACCTCAATATGATTCCATAATTTTCGTGTAATATAATGAAAGATATAATAATTTCAACATAGCATTGTCCAGGGCAATAGCAGAGTTGTAAATATTATACATTGATTAAATTTTCGAAATTATAAAGAAACACATATTAAATGTATTGCAACTGGCAAGCGTTGTAATTTCACCCTTTCCAAAGAAGAAAGCAAGGTATGAAAGTTCCTTTTCGCTAACATCACATTTTCTCTAAATTGTGTACGGCAATGAAGCTACCATTACGTAATATCTTCATTAGAAAAGTAACGTGTTGTTCAACTTCCAAGTGATGCTGACGGATTGCAATGACCCCGATAATCGTTAAATTCGACAAATTCGTTAAATATTAAATTCGAAGTTGGAATGATATTTCCTTCTCCGTTTCCACAAGTTGTTTCCCCAGGAGAGCAACACCTGCCGGCAGATCAAGCTCCTCTGGAGTGCAGCAGTTAGGCGCGCGTTCAGCTCTCCCCAGACGCCCACTAGCGCTCATACCGAGCTCTCGCACGCCCTTCCACTGCCTCCTCCACACCCACCGCCCCTCCCACGCCGCCGAGTCCGTCTCTACCCCGCCGCAGCAGTTTCTGCATGGCGGCATCTGCCATCGCCATCCTTACTGTGATCGTCAACGCCATTCCCACTCCCGTGTTGCGCAATTCAAGCATTTTTCTCTTTAAACAGGGAAGTGTTTTTTCCTGGGAAAAAAATGGAGATGGCAAAAACATGATGAAATTTTAGTTGACTAAATTGTGAACCGAACATTAGCATTACTAAAGAAAATTGAAGATATAAATATAGTTTACAAAGAAGTGTTCAATCATATCAAGAACATATTTACATTTATTTTTACATAAGTATTATATAATTTATTTATTCAGAACAAAAGTATTTACTGTACTTTTTTTTAATTGACTAGTAATTTATCTAGAAAATTGCATCCGGCAACACTTCACCAATGCTAGCCACTAGTAGCCTTCCCCACATAAAATCGCTTTTCCTTCCCTTCCCTACTGCCGACCTTATTATCGTATCTCGATATCGCATCTCGATTTCTCTCCCACTGTCTCCAGCGTGCGGTTGTCTCTAGCACTCTCCCTGCGTCCCGTAGACGTGGCGTCATCGCTACCGCCATCTCCAAACCAGATGCCGCCGCCGCTACAGATACCGCCGCCGCCTCCGTTGCTGCCGTCGTCGCCGCCAACCTCTCCTCCTCCTCCGCCATCACAACCTCCGCCACCGCCACCCCTATGATGCCACTTCTTTATTGTATTGCCTTTGTTTGCGCTGCTTGACGTTGCCTTTACCCACATACCTTTTTCTTGCCATAATTCTCCACTGCTTGTCGCCACTTATTGATGCCATTCTGTGCCGCTTTGCCGTTTTTGCTTGTTGTCTGCTGTCGGTCTATACCTTTTAACCGCCACTTTCTATGATATTCGCCTTGTCTTGCAGCTACGTCGCCTCATCCATGCCGTCACCTATCCCCTATGCCGTCTCACTTACTTTGATTGCGCGCCGCAGCATCGTCACTGTGCGTCAATCGAACCGCATATCACCTCCAATACCAACTAATCCTGTCTGCTTCTCTGAAACCCGCCAAGTTGTCACCCTACCGCCGTCCTTCCCGCAACAAGTGGCCACTATCTACCTACCATCAACAACCCACGCTCTTCCGCCCCCGCATCACCGCAACTCCACCTGAGCGCCACCATGCCTACCACCGTTCCTGCCACTTCTTTCGCCACCTTTTTGCCACTTTTGCCACCTTGCCACCTGCTCACCGCCGCCGCCGCCGCCGCCGCCGCCACCGCGTGAATTATTAACTGCTAATGCTAATTACGGCGCAAGATGAATGTTAAGGTGGCGCGGTGCGATCCCGAAGGCGCGTGTGGCCCCCTTCCCCGCAACGGCGCATCGCAAATCACGCGCGCGTGGGCGGGCGGGCGCCTTCGGCTCACCACGGCTCCCTCGGCAGCGCTCTGGAGCCTCGGTGATGGAGGGGGCTCGCGTTCCAGGGGACGCGATGATCGCAGAGGCAGCCACATCAGCTCGCCTGAGATTGTTTTCGAACTTTCCGCTGACTAATGGAAACGGCAACCAAGGGAGCGGACACTATTTAATTTCGGTGGTACGTAAATTCGTAAATCGTACCGTAAATTCGTGTAGGTACGAGGTATTCTCTTATCATTAATTTTAGCAATATAATTATGTTCCATTTAAAAACTTTGTAAATTGTTTATAAGGTACGCAATAAAAATTGATATTTCTCTTATCAAGCCGGGGTTCCCCAAGGATCTTTTTTATCTCCCTAATTATTCCATAATTACATGTTATATTTTTTCACCTTCATGTGCCTTTCTTTTCTTTCGATGTAGATGCTGTTTAATTGCTTAAATACTCAAATAAAAGTAGCCCCAAGTACACACAAAACATTAATAACTTCTGCACATTGGTCACGATAATTGAGGATTTAACTGGGCTCTGAGAAAAGTCAAGCGTAAATATGTTCTCTTAAAAATATAAAGAAACATCACTACCACTACCAATACATCGGACAGTTAACCGACAGAAAATCGAAGCTGTAACGTGAGTAATGCACAAAAAATAACATGAAAATGCCATGTATTTATAATCAAGTCAATGCAAAAATAGCCAAATTATATCCGTTGGTGGATAAAATTTCAAGCCATGTGTAGATTCATTCATATCCATAATACATTTTAAAACAATTATTTGTCTCACCAAGACGTAACTGTTCTTCAATCAGAAATGCTGCTTGAACTAATACAACTAAATTAAAAATAATATAATTTTTACGGTGAATAGTGAAAGCGCTGCGTTGATTAATAAAGAATTTGGGGTCTCTGAAATAAAATAAGGAAATAAATTTCTATCATAAATATTTTACCTCTCCTTAATTCCTGACCGTGTGCTGAAGTACTAAAACTATGGCGCTCTGTTCGTCAAAGTAGAGGAATTAAAACTCGCTTTCCTAAGATAAAATCCACCTAACTTAAATGAGAAAATGAGGCAAAATACTACTTTCATGGAATCCACTAAACAAATAAATAATTATTAAAAACAAAAAATTAAAATACTTAATTATTGTCTTATCTTGTGAACAGTAGTTGGGGTGTCAGAAAAGCACATTCTAGGATCTCTTAGCAAATTATTTTAGCAAGAAGTCGATCCAGTAACACAACACAATCGACCAACAAGAATAAAGATGAAAAAATATGAATGTGTAATCGATATTTTGCTTCTAGAGAATCTGGTATTAATGAAACAGTAACTTAAATAATTCTGTAATTTAGTTTCTTTTCTATGGGGGAGTGTTGATGAAGTTGGCAGCACCGGCGATTGCATTTTGTGACAGCAAAGCCGGTGGTGTGGAGGTGCAGGCGGTAATAACAGCGACATCAGTTGCCGCTTGAACCGCGTCTTCCGCCTCGCGTTGGGCGGCGGTGCAGGTGAGTGTGTATGTGTGTGTGGGGTGGGAGGGGGCGAGAGCGCTGAGCCAGCCGCTGTGTCACGCTGATGCGTTCTGCGTGTCGCGCGCGCCGCCTGTGCTGATGCATTTGCCCGCTGCGCGGATGGCGCTTTCCGAACGCGCCTTCTTCTGAGGCGTGGTTCCCGCCGGCTGCGCCTCTCGCGGGCAAGACGCCAGGCAAACTGGGGAGCGCTTCTAATTAACATCTAAGAGATACATTAAAAAATCCATCTCTTCGTTTGATGTGACGAAGAACGAGAGCTGAGTTTTGACGTGGAAGAAGAATGTGTTCTGAACTGTGAATGAGTTTTGATGTGCAAGAAGAATGTGTTTTGATGTGCAAGAAGAATGCGTTTTGATGTGTGAATGAGTTTTGATGTGCAAGAAGAATGCGTTTTGATGTGTGAATGAGTTTTGGTGTGCAAAAATAATGTGTTTTGATGTGTGAATGAGTTTTGATGTGCAAGAAGAATGTGTTTTGATGTGTGAATGAGTTTTGATGTGCAAGAAGAATGTGTTGAAGTGGTAGTACATATATGTAATTGAAAAATCGAAAACGTTTTTCGTGACCAAAAGCATTTAAACTTGGAATTGAAGAAAGGAACCCGACGATTGAAGTTATTAACTCTTTTTCCTCGTGCATTTTTACTTTCACGCTAGTGATTACGCAGTAATGCTGCGGGAATAATTGTAATGCATGTAATATAAATGACTGGTAGTGAAAAAATAGATAAATCTTGTTCTTGTATGATTTACTAAATTAATGTTGTTTATTCAGAATTCATAATCGATTGACAGCAGAGCGTCCGTCCGTCTGTCTGTGAAAAACGCTAGCGGCTAAACCATAAGAGGATTTTCACCAAAAATGTTATGCCCAACCGATCTGTCTGATGTCGCGGTTCCTTGAATTTGAAACGGTTGTTTTTAATTTTTAGGGTACTTTACATAAAGCCCCTGGGACATTTTCAAATTAAGTAGTAATACTCAAAAGCAGACATGTCATTCTGTAACTGGCTATGTTTTCTACGGCACTGTTGATATGTCATCCTCCAGAACGCATCATTACCGAGGAAGCCTCAAAGTATTTAAATCTTAATAATTAGAAAAATAATAAATATGCTTTTTACCTCTCCTAAATATTAATTTCTCCGCAGAATAGTGGAAGGAATTAGGGATTTGAAAAAATCGTTTTAGAAAACTGTTATAAAACAAACATTTGCTTCAAAATGTTCTACTTTTGTTCATTGTACGTATTTTAATGATATATTATTTCAAAAAACAAATACACTCAAATTAAATTTCAAAACATTTCCTCCGAAGACAAGAACACATATTTTTAAATGTTACGGATATTTAATGTGTAATCATTCACACGTTGACATACAATCGCTTTTGATATTTCTAAAACAATATTGTGAAAAAAAATATTTTTTTGGTCTTTGCCAAAGAAAATTAACGTTGCTTAATAAATTGTGGAAACAATCGACATAATTTTGAAAAATATGTTAACTTTTTATAAATGTATATATAAATATATATATATATATAAATATATATATACATATATATACATATATATATACATATATATATATATATACATATATATACATATATATTGCACCAACCCTGAAATATATTTTTAGTTTAAAATTGTTTAATACTTTTAGGAAATTTCGATTATTTTAATATCTATTTAACATTGCTTTTACCAAAAATTCGTTGCAAACATTGATTTAAATAGTGTTTGATGAAAAACTTCACGTTTATTTAAATGTGTTAAAATGAAAATCTAATGTACTAACTATTTGACAGAAATTACCTTACTTTCATTAAAACGCCTATGTAATGTAGTTAAAACTTTAATTGCAGGTGTCACTCATACATGAAAATCTTACAAATTAAAACGGTTTTGAAAGATAAAGGATTTACAGAAAGTTAACTTAATTTGTGATATTATTACAAGTTACATTCTTTCATTGTACACTAGAAACATCTATGTACAGATTGCAAAATAAAACCTTGTGATCCAACATTTAGTATCATTGTTGTGTTGCTGTTATTGTTATTCCTTATTTTTTGAAAATAATAATAATATGAGAAATTTGACATTTTTGGGCAACATAATTCCCATTCCCAACTTTTTTCCCAGTTCTCTTCATATTACAGCATCGTTCAATGTGCACGGCCATTTGCACCAAATATTTTCTTCTGGGTCATTCTCGTGCTCGTACCATATATCTTTTAAGCTTCACGGTGACAGCGCAGATGTCACCACTGCTACCGCTCACCTAACATGTCCGGAGTCCGCGAGTTGCACAGGGGCGTGGCTGTCCCCGTGCATGGGCCCCGGGCCCAGGGAAGCTCTGACGATAATAGACAACGTAATGGGGGACCCGTAATAATCGCCCAAGGATAAATATTCCGTGCGTGGAGAGCGTATTCTGCCTGCGAGGGGGAGAGGGAGTGAGGCGGGCAACCGTAATGAGAATTTTTCCTCTCCCCTCCCCTCCCCTCCCCGCCGGAGTCCGTGCGGTGCGTCGGTGTTTGTTTGGCGTGGTGGGGCTATACGCTCTTGAAAAATGCTTTTTTTGGGCGGCAATTGACGGCTGCGGCAACGGTGCGAAAATACTGCGGCAAGATAAGAGATAAAATGTTGGCTGCATGAAAAGCGGCCGTGCAACAATACGGAGTAAAATATGATTTTTCCGAACTATAACTTTGTTGCAACGGCTGCATTTTTCAAGCGGACAATTCGCATATGAACGCGCAAACTTTTATAGCCAATGTTTTCTAATTAATCTTATCTCGTATTTTTCACCTGAAATACAGCGCCTAATTTTCATTTATCAAAGCTTGTCGTGTAAATAACGAACAAAATCCCGAATTCCTGGACTGACAAGCCTAACTCAAACATACCAGAGATAAAGCAAGCTTTGAAAATAGAACGAGGATGTAACTAAAGATTTCATATCAATTTATTTCAAATTCAGTACAAATGTATCCTAGAAACGATTTCTTTTTCATTTTCCCAACTGTTCTCGCTGAAAGCTTTCAAAATATTATGAAATCGCTTTGCAATCATCAAATGCAAGATAAGCCCACAGCAAAGGCAAAACTGCCTGTGGGATACTTCGAGCGAAATTCATACACGAAGGGAAAACGGCCTGTCGTCTTTGATGAGAAAAAAGTAGCAAGTGAAATTTAATTATCTGTAGCGACATGAGGACCTCGCAGAGGGGCAACGAGATGCAAGGACAGCTGTGTCGCAGACCGACAAACAGGCCGTAATAAAAATACGCCCCATGGTTTTTTTCCCTTCTCTCTCTCTGCGTCGCTTTTCCAGCTGTGTCGCTTACTTTGCGCATGTTGCTGCCTGCACTCCCAAGTTTTTTCCCCGTCATGTAGCCTTCTTCCTGCCCATCATTACCTTTTTTCTGCCACTAAATCGTCATCCTCTTAATGAGTATCCTTCGATTTCTACTTGTCCTTCCGTCCTAACGTTTCTACTACGTTACCACATGAACTCTTGACCTTTAAGTAATTATTTCGTTTCATTTTGTTCTCTTGCCGTATACAGCATCAGCCCTTAACTCCCATTCCTATCATCCGTGTTCCTTACTTCTTCAACCGTCTCTCTGGCAACGAACCATGTATCTGTTGGCATTGGCACACTTCCTATGCAACTTGATTCTCTCTTTTCCACCAAGACCTATAATTATTATTATTATTATTATTATTATTATTATTATTATTATTATTATTATTATTTACTCACTTCAATCCTGAGAAAACCTACCGGGAGCTCGCTTTGATCACTACAAATTCCACTAAGAGTGGTCTGGGATCGAACCCAAACTCTGGTTGGAGAGCGTACGCGGAAGCCATTATGCCATGAGCATTTTCAACGAGACTAGGTAACGCCAACCACAATTGCACTGAGCACGTTTACGTGATATAACATGATAAGTAAACAAATCTTAGGCTCGCGTCAAGGAGGGAAGCAGGGGGCCGAAAAACTCCCTGAAAATTTTGAAAGGGGACCCGTAGCCTTACGTAATAAAACATCTTCTCCTTAAGTATGTTCACACCCTATTTTTCTCCATTTTTAACCTGACAAATTGTTATACGAAAACTGGAGAGAGGTACACTAATCAATTTGACCGCGATGTAAAGGTTTAACATAAAAATGTATTTATTAATTGTATCATTAAACTTATAAAATTATTCTTCTTTTGCGATCATTAAGTTACTAGTAAAATATGTTGCGTATGTATGTACTTGGCGCAACAGCCCGTGGCGGCGCTCCAGCCTACCGGCACGTCCCTGCCACGCGGCCATGGGTTAAAGCGATACGTGTGGTTAGCACGTCGACATCCCCACGCCGTATTCCGGTCTTCCCAACCTGAGAAGTCAATTTTCTCATCGTCACACAGCAACATATATTGTCGTCGAGCATTGCAAGGAAATTGCACACTATAATCTTGCCTGAACGGAAATCGAACCCGGGGCCGCGTAGAGGAAAGCAAGCACACTAACCAACAGTTAGTCACGAAACTCAAAATATGTTGTGGGTAAATGAAAATCAAAGGAAAAGGCCACTCGCATATGCCTATACTTGAGCATTTTGTCACAAAATTCCTGTCTCCAGTCTTGAAGCCTCGTCGAAGATATACATCTCCGCACGTACACTAGGACGAAGCATCGCGGGACTAGCAAGTTATTTGCGTTCACCTCCGACCTTTGAGCGTTTCCTTCTGCTGCCAGTACTGAGAAGAGCAAATCTCGTGGCTTACGTTACGGCTGCATAAACCGCTCCGCCTGGAACAAGGTTTGTGTTTTCTCCCTTTCTTTTGGTGTGGAAAACAATATGAATTCACTTTCTTTAGTACATTAGACCACGAAATGATTTTGAGAAGTTGTTTTTGGGATTACAGGTTTGGGGGGGGGGAGTAAAAGTGTAAAATTTGAAGTGTCTGTTTACTTAGCGAATTTCATTTCGAACTTTTCAATACAGATACGGATTTTATTTTATTTATAAATGATGTTAAAGATCGATATTTAACAAAAATATACTTCTTTAAATGTTATAAATCTGTTATCATTTCAATTACTTACTACTCGGAAGAAGTTATATTGTTTTTTCTGCGAAATTTTATCAATTTTTCCAATTATACAAAATGGTTTCACAAAAATAATTCATTATTTATCATTTATTTTTTATCGTTGATCGTTTAACGTTCATCGTTCATCGTTGATCGTTCATCATTGATCGTTCATCGTTGATCGTTCATCGTTCATCGTTGATTGTTAATCGTTTATCGTTCATCGTTCATCGTTCATCGTTGATAGTTCATCGTTCATCGTTGATCGTTGACTGTTGATCGTTGGTCGTTGGTCGGTCGTCGGTTGTCGGTCATCGGTCGTCGGTCGTCGGTCGTCGGTCGT
>BOPP01000058.1:577275-600903 GCA_017312745.1 Gryllus bimaculatus | reverse complement strand
CGGACGACAGACGACAGACGACCGACGAACAATGACTGACGACAAACGACCGACGACGGACGACCGACGAACGACCAACGACTAACGAGCAACAACCAACGACCAACGACCAACGACCGACGACCGATGACCGACGACGGACGACCAACGACCAACGATCAACGATCAACGATCAACGTTCAACTATCAACAATCAACGATGAACGATGAACGATAAACGATGTACGATCAATGATCAACGTTCGTCGGTCGTCGGTTTTCGTTCGTCCGTCGTCGGTCGTCCGTCGTCCGTCGTCCGTCGTCCGTCATCCGTCGTCCGTCGTCGGTCCGTCGTCTTTCGTCCGTCGTCTGTCGTCCGTCGTCGGTCGTCTGTCGTCGGTCGTCCGTCTTCGGTCGTCCGTCGTCGGTCGTTCAATGTTGATCGTTGATCGTTGATGGTTCATCCTGTATCGGTGATCGTTTATCATTTGTCATTGATCGTTTATCATTTATCGTTGATCGTTTATTATTTATCGTTGATCGTTTATCATTGATTGTTAATCGTTTATCATTTATCGTTTATCATTTATTATTTATTAATGTTATTTATTTTTATTATTTATTATTTTTATTATTAAGCAATTAAGTAACATAGTTTAATTTAAATAGAATTCGGCTTTCTGTTCGTCTCTTATATCTTAGTTGGCAGTGTCAATCGTCTGTAGAGTGCAATAGACCATCCTAAAAATCTCTCCAAGGTAAAAATGTTAGTTTGTAGACTAAGGAGCAGCGACAGTAACAATGTCGCACCTGTAAGTTGCGATTTGTGTGTGTGTCCCTGAGTGTTTCGGTTTCGCCTGCCTGACTATTTATAACATAATTGTTGTAACTTAATTGTACATTTTCATCATGAAATGTTTTTCTGCGCCTCCGAATATCCCCTATTCAAAATTCTATTTTTTTCTGCTTGATGTACTTTTTAGTAACACTTCATTCCGAGTAACAAGCAAACTAGGATTTTAAAAAATGTCCTGTTCCGATTCATTACCTCTAAATGAGAAAATTTGGGCCTTATATTCCAATATTAAGGATAAAGAAGTGCATATGTGGGTGTTGGTTCGACATTAGTGTGCAGATCCCTTCAAGGAGATGAGCTTCTAAGTCGATGCTTAGTGAGGCTTTACTAGCTCTCAGCGCACTGCAACGCCTGCAGTGTTCTCACCCCTTAACTCAAGCCGTGCGGATCAGAGCACCGCTGTCTCCAGCCAATCCATTGCAATCGCGTCTCGAACAGAGCAAACAATAGTTTAATCATGTTCACTGTTTTCATGAACGCTAGTTATTAAACCACCCATTATTAGTTTTGTGATAATTCGTTTTTCCCTCTTTATCTGGAGATTTTCTAATTTCAAAACAATCGCAAAATTGTAAGTTGCTAGATTCGTATAAAATGAGAAAATAGTTTTTTAAATTTACATTCATGTGCCAACTTTCTGAATGTTCTTTTTAAGTTAGTCCATCGCTCCGATAAATCGATGAATCTTAATAGCTTTCGGACGAGCAGGAAGAAGTAAGCTTTTTGGGCGACTTTTGCCTATTCTTTCGACCTCTGAGTCGCACCTGTAATGAAATTACATTCTACGTATAGGTGATTATTTTCTCTCAAAGCTGGCAGATAATTACATTTTAAATGTAGCACAAACCGATATCATACTTCCGTGATGACAAACGTTAACATTAACGTTCATTATAACTAATATTATTTGTGTAGTAAACTCATAATTCAATTTAATGAAGTGAAAGAGGGGAGCTAGTGATTCTGGGGCTCTAGAAACCGTGCTCAGATTATATTACTTAGCATTTCAGTGGATTTTAAATAGGTAACAAAAATTATTTTTAATAATACAAAGCATATAACACTACTATCATTTCAAATAAACCTTTTGAGAGATGTGATATCACAGTCGACACACCCCTATTGGTTGTTGTACCTATTATTGTTTAATTGATTGTGAATAAGTAGTTAGTCAGTAAACAAGTAAACTGTTAGTCAATAAAGAAGTGAACTTTTCGTCTTCCCAACAAAATATCATTTTTGCACTTTGTAAAATTACTATTTTCAATGAAAAGTCTCCAAAACCGAGTGTTTAATCAAGAACGAACCAATGCGTACTGAATTTTAATCTGTCACTTTTCTCTTCTATTTGCAATACAATTCAGGAATGCAATATTTGTTAATTACAAGCTATTAATGTAAACTGATGAAATAATAACAGGTTTAAGTTATAATTATACTCAGAATGTTGAAGTTCGTTATCAATGAAACGCATTAGTGTGATGTTCATTTAAGTCATTAACAATATAGGTAAGTAAGTTTAATTCAAACGGACGGGGTTGATTCAATGAACTCCAAGAAGCATATTTTATTTCAATATGCGTCATGGGCTCGTTATTTGCCAATACCGAACACGTTTAAATTTACTTTACGGGGGCAATGAAAATGATCAAAATAATAAACTCAATTCATTGGTGTAAACCAATTAAAAAGTAATTATAATCGTTAAAATAGCCGAAAACGATATCTATTGATTATACTACAGAGCAGAGAATACATATTTAAGTTTTTTTACATGATTTCACTCTCCTTAAAATGCTTTCCTCTGATTCCTTCTTATTGATTAGAAATTGTACTCAAATGAAATCAATTCCGTATATAGCATGGAAATGTGTACATTGAATTTTACACCTAAACTGACTGAAAAATTAATTAGCGTGAATAAATGGAAATACATTTACTGGCCTTGAGCTATTAGTAATTGGTACGCAATAGTATTTTAACTAATAGTGCTTTAGAGACTGAATATATTATTATTATTATTATTATTATTATTATTATTATTATTATTATTATTATTATTATTATTATTATTAATACATAACCACCCCAACTTCTTTAAAAACTAATCAATTGTCAATTTTATTACTAATAACAAAGTTTGTACATTTGTTTAAAAGAAAAAAGTCTGGTAGACAAAAATTGTAACTTCATTCTTAAAAATTCCAATTAAACTTGAGACATTAGAAAATCTTTTTATTTTATTTCATATATGATTTCTTATTTTCTTCTTGTTATCCTCTATTTTCTCTATCCACTATTTCATTATGCCACAACATTCATTTTGATTCATAGTAACAATGGAGTATATATTTGCAGATTTATTGTAGTAAGTACTATACTCAAATACTTCTATCTCCAAAACCCAGCTTACTCGTTTTTCAAACAACTACGGAATTTAACCTAATTACCTGCCAATAACTAATGAAATGGGGAGGGAAAAATCAATCACGAAACTTTCAAATATAGTAATAAATATTATGAAACTAACTGCTTCAAAGGCAAAAGGTCAGAAGGTTAATTGAATGCGATGTCCAAAAAATCTTAGCAGTTCCTTTGTGAGAATATAATACAAATATAATTATATTTTTCCTTTTACATCCGTAATAATTATTTTACACGGATTTGAACAAAGAGATTTCACATCCACTGAAGGGGGTTTTGCCGACTTCACAGAGGGCGCAGTTTTCGCGGGGAAATGTAAGTAGCTACCCACACAAAAGGACTCCCCTGGCACGGTTGATTTTTTTGAATGTAAATGTTCCTGACACTAAAGAATTCCGGCGAAAAACGCAATTAGACCTCTCTCTGGCCCGCGCCCTCCTCTGCTGCTCGCTCTCGGGGCCTGCGATGGCAGCAGTGGTAATAGTTGTGACAGCTCTGGTGGCGGCTACGATGGCGGTAGTGGCAGCGGTGGCGGTGGTAAAGTAAGCTGTGGTGTTGGCGGAGGTGACGACGGCGGCGATGGTAGTGGCAGTGTGTGACGGGGATATTGTAGCGGTGAGGTGGCGGTAGACGTGGCAGTGGCGGTGATGTTGGTGGTGGCGAAGTAAGCGGTGGCGGAGTGGTGGCTTTGGTAATGGCGCTGATGGCAATGGAGGTGACGACCAGGGGGGCAATGGTAATGGCAGTGATGATGGTGGTGACGTCGGCGGTGATGGTAGTGGTGGCGGTGGGGGTGGTGATAATGGCAGTGGTTAACGGGGATATTGTAGTTGAGGGGGTGTGCAATTTTTGCCTCGAAGTGGTAGTGGCGATGGTGGTGGCGGAGTGGTGCCTTTGGTGGTAGTGGAGGCAATGGAGTAGCGATGAGCAGGCAGTGGTGGTTGAGGCGGGGATGATAGAGTGGTAGTGATGGGAGGCCGTGTTTGAGTGGTGGCTTGGATAATGACGATGGCGGTAGTGGAAGTAGAAAAGGTGGTGACTGGGGCTGAGGTGGCGTCGCCGTGGCAAAGCGAAAGAGCAGTGACAGTGGTGGGGGCAAGGCCGGTCGCGATCACAAGAGCAGGGTGATGTTGGGGAGGCAGTGGCAACAGAAGCGCACTCCAACGGTTCAGAGGCGACCCCGTGGCAGGGGACTGCAAGGTGTGCGCGACCAAACGCCTTGTGGTGACAGATTAATATGCTGTTGGTGTTCGCGAATGTAAGTCAGTGGTAACGGAATAGAGAAATGGAGCTAAGCTAAGCGAACGAGGACAAAAAAGGGAACACGAGTTGGAAAAGGTGAGGAAGATCTATTGAGGTTGGATTCAGAAGAGCCTGAGGCGGAGAAAAGCGCTTGCCCGACCGGCGTGCTCGGGCAGGCCGACTGCGCAGTGTCCAGGCCGAGCACGCCGCACAAGCGCGCAGAAACAATCGCAGATACTGAAGGAGAAGAAGAAACGTGGAGGATGAGTGGAAGGAGAGTAGTAGGTGGATGGCATGCAAAACAGTATATGGCAAATGAAATCGAAGTAAAAGAGACTGTACAATAACGTGAAAAGAGCAGTAAAAATGAAATCAAGCGGTGCAAAACGAAGCGAAATGGATAAAAATAAATGATACAGAATGAGAGGGCGGGACAGAGGGAACGTAAGGGAGAGAGGGGATGGAAAAGGAGTTGAGATGTTACGCGAGCGGCCGCGGAGGTGTGTGAAGCAAGCCGAAGGGCGCGGCGGCAGCGAACGGCAGGCGGGCGGGCGGGCAGCGCAGGCCGCGCGCGGAGCCAGCGCTGCGCGGGGCGGGCGGGAGTCGACCCGCGACGCCCGCGGGCGCACTGGGAGCGGCCGCCTTGCCATGGCGACGCGCCGCGTGTGTTGACGCAGGCGTTGGCTCTGCGCGTTGCCGTGTTTTGCTTCGTATTTCGCCAGCTGCTTTTTCCTACCGGATTCCACTCGGGACTGCGAGCGACCGCTGCTGCGACGCCACCGCCACCGCCACGCCACCGCCACCGACCGCACCGCCACCGCCACCGCCACCGCCTACGCCACCGCCACCGCCACCGCACCCCACCGCCCAACCGCCACCGCCTACACCACCGCCACCGCCACGCCTACGCCTACCGCCCCACCACCACCACCACCCGCACACGCGCTACCGACCGCACGCCCCAGCCCACCCAGCACACCAACCGCCCGCCACCGCTCCCCCGGACCCACCGTACACTCGCCGTACCACCTCCCCCCACCCCCACCTACCCGCCGCTGCCCCCGCTGACCCCCGCACCATACCGGGTTCGCCCCGCACGCCGCCGCCATGGAGATTCCGCCATGTTACGGCGCGCTGCTTCGACGTCCCCGTGCGATCCAGATTCTCCGTGGAGCGCCGCTTGTTCGAACCCCCGTTAAGGGTAAATGAAGTTGCTTCCAATTTTGCTGCGAGTTGTCACCGGCCTCCCCTACCCGCATGTGGCCGTGGCAGGCGTGTGCCGGGTGGGCACGTCTGTGAACAACGAAACTCGCCGCTGAAACAAGAGCGGGCGAAATAACCCTAAAGCCACACATAGAAACTCACTATGTAGACGTATATGTCACTGGATTTTCACAGAATATAATTACTCCAACATGTGAGCACGTGTAATACCTGTACGTTCATTTTTACGGTTTTTCTGCATCATTAACGAAATGAAATGGTACATCGCGAAAGAGTGCTGCATATGCTCTAAAATAAAATAAAACAAAAAAAAGCGGTTTCACAGGCCGGGATGGAAGGGTTGGTGTCGGCGGCCGCAGGGATTTCGAGGCGCGGTCTAACTTTACAAGCTCACATTAAAACGATTGTTTCGGCGCGATACATGAATACTACAAATCAGGAGTATAATTGGCGGGGCGGTGGCGAACGGCCAGTGCGAGGGTGAGCGGTGATGAGAGGGTGTGGGGGAGTAAGTGGGTGTGGGGCTGGGTGAGGTCTGCCAGCGACAGGTAGCGATCAAAACCAATTTTCCCCGACCGGCGTGCTCGGGCAGGCCGACTGCGCAGTGTCCGGGGCCGAGCACGCCGCACAAGCGCGCAGAAACAATCGCAGACAACGCGCGCAGAAACGGGGACGGTCGGCAGACGCCCCAGCTAGACCCGCTCCCACCGTCGCCTCCGCGTTTACTTCACGAAAATATCGAGATTAAATTTTACAACCGCAAGCAACAAGGAATAACATCGCAGGACCGCACGTGGATAGGGAGAGAAGCAGCGGGGGAAAAAAAAAAGCATCGCGGCACTCTCAAATAAAACAAACGAGAGACGAGGGGGTGCGGGGAAAAAAAGAAAAGGGAAACTCTTGTCCCTGTGCCCTTACCCACCCCCACTTTCCGCAACAGGGTTATTATATAGGAACAACTGCGGGAAGGCTATGTCAATAGCCTGCGTTTCGTTCGTTGTAGTACTACGTACGCGCGGACTAAAGTTCAGGACCCGTTCCGCAAGAAAGAGAGACCGGGTCCGATACACAGAACGAGAAGGGTTACGCGGGGGGTACAATAAAAGAGGCGCGCGCATAATGTTATGCGATGGTCGATAAGAGGGACATCTGCTAGTGAGATTTGAAATTAAATGGCTTCCGGATGAAAATTTTAAATTGGGACGGGCGCGGGGCGGGGCGTAGCCTTCTCCGGGCCCGGAACCGATATCCGCACCGCTCTCGCATTAGCATTGCCATGCTATCACGACTGACGCCCCGGAGGAATCCCGGGGCCGATATCGGCAATAGAATTTAAATTGGACTGTAAAGGAAACCTTATCTTTTCATCACGTAACGCCCTCCACTCCCACTTCGGAGAGACTCGGTGCTCCGCGGTGCAATGGTGTCTTGAAGCTCGCTCGCAGCTCGAGCCGAGAGAAGTTGAAATTTCTGGGAGAGATTGTATCAGCCGAGGGTCGGGAAGTAGGCGGTGGTGGAGGGAGGTACTCTAGTTTCTAGGGAAATAGCTGGATTGTGTAATAAAACGTGTGTCATTACATGTACGTTGCAATGTACAATAAGCTATTTTAAGATGCGATGAATAGAACAAAAAGAAGGCTATTTAACATTTATTATTCTTTACTATTTTTACATTTGTACACAAAGTAATTAAAGCAGTAGATTGATTTCAAGACTATTTTTTGTTCCATCAGAAATGTTTCTTAACAAGGGTATCAAAATTGACTTAAAATAATTTGTTTCTAATTTACTTAACGAAATAATTAAGAAATATTTAATTGAATGTAAAAATATTTAAAATACAATTAACTCATATTTCATTAGCTGGTGTAGAAATATATAATTTTATCTTTTAATGTGCCTTGCTCAGAACTTGTTGATGATAATAGCGTTAATTTTCCGGTCAGTGATGTTGCTCCTATGAATGCACTATAAATCGAAAAATGTATGATTACTCACTAAAAATTCAGAACAATGATGAAATCGAAAATAATATAGATCCTAACATAAAATTAATGGTCTCGTGTGTTTTTATATGTAATGTAATTAATAGAATAATTAATAGTAATTAGAATTAATCTTTTTACTAATATGTATGACAATGTTCTTTCTAAAGTAAAATAGAATAAAAAATGTAAAAATTGTATATGTGTTTCTTTTACAAGTTTATTGGTTTACTTATGTTTAGATCTGTTTTCCCCTTCCACCCCTTTACAGGCTGTTTTTACTTGTTATATTCGAAATAGTAACGTCTATTTTACATTAGACGCCTCCCTTTCTGCCCAGCCTTGCCTTCCTCTCCACACAGTGTTGATGATTACTCTTGTAACGTGGAACTTTTCCCGTTATGGATTATATTATCATTTGTTTAAAACATTTTGATATGTTTTATTAAGATTACATTAATATTACATTAAGATATTTGCCTATTTAAACATTTTTTTGTAAGTTCTCTCACTCTCTAATTTATATTTTTTAATCTACCTATTACTTACATTTTTCACTTAAACTTGAACTTGAATGATTTTCATTCACTGTTATTTGTTACCCTGTTTAAAATTTGTATTCAGCACCTTCAAAAAAGTGTCTCATTGTTACTTTCAAATGAAAACATGTAAATTAATTTATGTAAACACCTGATGATACGAGAAATCTTCATGAGAAACGTATTGTGAAATGAAATCTTTCTCATAACTTACCTTTGTCAAAATTATAAGAACATTTATGTTTTTATTGTTTATTCGTGAGAAAAATACCTTAATTTCAGATTTATCTGGGTTTAAAAAAGTATAATTTGACCTTATAATCCTGTTAGAAGCCTCGCATTTTATACATTGTAATCAATGTCATAATTACGTTTTATAAACATGTTTTGGTGCCATTTGGTGCCCCAGTGCCAGCTTTGAGAATGTAATAAAATTTAATGTAATAAATGTAATAAAATAAATGTAATGTAATAAAATAAAATTAACAACGATTCAACTGAACTGAAAAATTTATTTAATTATTTCTCCTGGTAAGAAAATAACCCGATTTCCTGATGGCTATCAACAGGCGAAAAGTAACAAATAAATCTTCTGTCTTTGCATCTTCTTAATCAAAACCACTTAATGTTCATATTTGTCACTTCACCAAAAACATTTCGCATTTATGGAAGGGGCAAATAAATATTTAAAAAGCTTCAATGATGTACAGGACCTCCAACACATTATCTCTTTCGTCGCTAAAAAAGAATACCATTAAACTCGTGAATATTTTATTCCAAGTAAAATTAGCTCAGCTATGAGGCAGGGGCGCCCCACAAGAACAACATAAATATGAAAATTTACATTGTTACGAGGTTCTGAAAGTTCTATATCGTCAACATACCTCTTAAAATATTGATTCATTGTCGCAAAAAGAACCTAAATAAAGTTTTTTTTCCAAGTCGTATATCAGGCAATCGCATTTGATTTACGTTCCAGAAAGGGCTTGTCTCATTCGTTCTAATTGACACCCATCCGAGAGCCAAGCTGCCAAATATCGCGCGAAGATCCATCGCTGGAGGTTCGTGATGGCAGTCTGCTGTTCGGCGTCTGGTGCAGAGGACGGCCTCTTGGCGCGCGTGCGCGCTGTGTCGTGACAAACGCCGCTTGACCGCCGCCAGGATCCCCCTCTGCCCTCCAGACCCGACATCCTCCCCTCTTCCCCCTCACCCTCCTCAAAAGTTATAATTTAAAAACCTGATTATTTTTTAATCATCTCAAAAAAATGTCAAAATAAAAATGGTTGTACCTTTAAGTGCGCGAAATATTATAATTTTGTAGTTAACCATTTTCTAAAAAAAGATACGTAAATAATAACAAATTTGACATGGGAGGTATACGTGGTACCGTCACAGCTTAAAAGAAGTGCGCCAACTGGTCCACTCACTTGAGAACAGCTCTGTTCCAGACTTGGCCCTCCCCTGACACCCTCCCACCCGCGCGAGGGCCAGCAGCCGTCGATATTGATGTAAGCTCCGTGGAAGCGTTCCGCCCAACGCGCTCTTTGTGCGCGCTCGCATGTTTGTCTTCGCACGTCAGCTTGCGTTTCTCAGAATGAAGAGCGGCTTCCAGAAGAAAGGCGTTTGAGCGCATAGCGGATTGGGCTTTCGTGGAAGCGTTCTTTAGTGCGGCAATCTAATCCGAATTGGAGACAGAATTGCCTTTGGGAAAGAATACACACCCACACACAGTTGTCACTGTTTTTATCGAATTGGGTGGCTCAGACCATCAATTGATGTCACTGCAGTGCCTCTGACCGGGTGGTTCTAGGAGTCTCTACGGTAGCAGGATTTTCGATATTAGCTAGGGCTATTTCAGCCGAAGTCTGGAGGCGACTTCCAGCGGTCGGATGCTCTGATCGGTAGTTTCTCGTGGTTTATCCGATCAGCAGCAGGCAAATGCCGGAGAAAATACCCTAACAAACCCTAACACCCCGGGATGAGGTGCAGGTGGGACAACTTGCCCCAGGTCCCAACTTAATTGGGGCCAAACTCTATCTTTTTATAATGTTTTCCTATCTAATCCAAATTTAACGCTATTAGTTATTTCTGATGCATGAAGAAATGCATGTTCTTTATGAAATAGGGGAGGAGATACTTTTTGTCTGTCTGTCTGTCTGTCTGTCTGTCTGTCTCTCTCTCTCTCTCTCTCTCTCTCTCTCTCTCTCTCTCTCTCTCTCTCTCTCTCTCTTTCTCTCGTATACTTGACACATTTCAAGTATACAAAATTCAAGAAGGGCTTGTGAAAGTGCTGGAATTGTATTATTATGTAACTGCAAAATTATCAAAACGAATAAACGTTTCTCTTGGAATGGGAATAAAATGTAATTACATCTGGAGAATATAATGTATGCCAATGAATTGTGTTGTTGATTACTGGTGAAATCAAGTAATTTTGTAACCAGATTGCTCTAATAGTAAATATATAAGTTACTAAGTAGAGAATAGTAAATATAATTAGTAAGTATTGTTTTATTTCAACTTTTTTTCGCCTGAAATATTGCTTTATAATGCTTGCACAACATTAAAACGTTTTGCAAGAATTGTGAGAAATATTTAAAACTATCTGAAAAATGAGCTGAATTTAAAAATATCTTCCAATACATCATCCAATCCTTCTTTCATTTTAACTCTTTTTGATTTGACTGAAAAAATTACCTACCTGATATTCCTTTATAAATTCCTGTATAATCATATATTCTTATTTGGAACAATTTGTAAAAGAAGACAATTTTTCTTGAAATATTTTGCACTTTTGTGATGCAAACCTCACATTTCTGAAAAGCACAATTGTTGTCGGTGCATTACATTTAGTTTGAGAACAGTGTTAAGAAACATTGCCATACAAATTTCAGCTTTCAATGTATTTCTCATTTGAGCCTAACTACCTTCCATTCATTTCCCATGAATTGATTGTTAGGTGATTTCGGGAGCGTCATGTGTTATGGTAATTAGTCCCTCAAGGGTAGTGCATGTTTTTATCGCGGGAGGTGGCGGGGATCCCGCTGGATGGCGAAACCCGTTGGCTAGAGATGTTTTCCTCCCATGTATATCCCACCAGCAAATCACGACCCCAGGCGGGACAAGCTCTAAGCTCCCGCCCGATCTCCAAGCACGTATGGATGTTGAATACATGTCTGTGCAGTGTGTAAGAAAAGGGGTGGGGATCGGAAAAACCACGGAAAGCTAGCAATCAAAGCAGCCGGCCGCTAGAATGTTTCTCCAGACAGCAGCTGAACTCCGACCTAGCTACGTAGCCAGCGTCAAAAATTCTGTCATCGCCGAAACTGGAAGCCTAGAACCCCCGACCGGCCAAAGGCACCGCACATTTCACACGAAACACAATGCTTGTTCTATTATACCAGTCGCCTCTATGTACAGAGGAAGTCGCGATCTCCGAACTCCGCTTGGCGTAGTGTGGCGCGGCCGAGCCGAAGCCTCGTCCATAATACAGCACATGATCGAGCGCGGGCCTCCTGCAGAACCGGCGCTAAAATCCGAGACGATCCGGCCTCGCTCGTAAAAGCGGCAGCAGGTGCCCGGATTGTTGGCGCGGGCGGTAACCGCCATCCATGTGCGACCTCGCGGGCCCATGAATAAGTGAGCTCGCGCGGATGAGGCGACTGCTCGACGTCCTGCGAAACGACTGCCACGGTGATGGATGCGGAGATGCTGTGAGGTGTGCCATTAAGGTAGTAGGATAAATTACGTGGTGGTAGCAGATATCTTACGGTAATCCATAATATGGTAAAGGAAATAATCTCCACAAAAGTTTTAATAATTTTTATTAATAATGGCATTAATATGGCATAACCAAAAGATGGCTGCCACCTAGCAGTAACCAGCATGTTTTGCCGTTTTCACATTTTTTCACCATTAATGGGAGATCCACGTGGCTTGGGCAAGATCCACTGAGATGGGAAAAGTGTTTTTGAGTGAGGAGTGAGTTAACTCTGGAAAATTGTTAATAAAAATTATTAAAACTTTTGTGGATATTATTTCCTTTACCATATTAAGGTAGAAGCAGTTGGATCGCTTATCGTAATAGTGTTTTAATGCTCCTATTGACACAGAATTATGATTGATAGATGAAGCCGGTAGTTATAGAAGACCACGTTAAGATGGGCAAGGAGTAATTCAGCAATTATGGGACTTGAGTGAAGATGAAAGGGAAAAAGTCGTTAAGTGATTCACGACATTGGTTGCATATGAAAGACGAAGATAATTGAAAATGGTGAAGTTTGAAGTGTGAAATATTCCACTCAAGGTCCGAAGTACTGGGAATTGATGCGATGGCTGTGTAAGATCGTATATGACTTTAAAAATGCTTATAAAAGTGATATCAATATCATTTAGACTTTACAGTTTAATTGAGATTGATGGCCTGTATTACGAAAACGTTTATGAAAGTATTTGTTTGGAAAAACACGTATGATCTACGATGACATTGATTTCGAGTATATGATTGAATACTTTGTGGCAGGAGGAATAATCACTGTAGAAAAATAATCATTTATTTCCTTTTTCTTATTCTGAAAATCTTCTGAAGAAGAAAAATAACCTATTTTCGATTAATCTACAGTTTTTCGATATCATTCAACATACTAACAGATAAAGAAAAGAAATTGAATATCAATGAAAACTATCTTATTGTTAATGCTTAGGCAGGGGTGGATCCAGAGACAAATTTTGGGAGGAGAAATTGAAAATGTTTTATTCGAATATGTCATATATATCTTTGGGTATATGTTGTATAATGTTGCAGGCTACATTCATGCTGCGATACTGTTTTATTCGTTGTCATAATATTCCTAAAATGTTTTTGCTTTAAAGTCTCGTGTTACTGAAAAAATTAAGAGGGTGAAATTTCCCTCGTTTTCCTTCCCCGTGGATCCGCACCTGATTTAGAATAACGCAATCTTTGTTAGTATATGAGAAAATACTTTTTTCAGGAAATACTAAATTAAGCAATAAATGGTAATACAAAAAAAGGAAACGAGGAAATAAGGAAACGAAGCAAAAGTACTTATTTTGGTAAATTTTATTCCATTTATTTTATTGCAATGTTACAGAACGCATTAGAGCACACATGAAATACTCGTTGAGGCGAATTTGCTGACTTACTCCCCGGCGCGACGTGTGTCTCTTCTACCGCTAGAGCCGCTCAGACCCTCTTCGAGATTCCCTCTATAACAAATTCTCGGAGAAATCTTTTGAGAAGCGTAGAAACGGACTTTTCTCTTCAATGACATATTTAATACCAACAGCTCGTAACGTATTCCAAGAAAAGGCGGTGCTCAGAAATCCAATTAGTAGCAGAACTTGTACAAATGCTGGTTAAAGATTTATAAATAAATTCACTTCAATATTATTGTTTATAAATTACAGTTACTCTCCTTATATTCTTGTTCAACATGGCCAGAAAAATTAGCATTTAATGAATTGTACTCTGTTTATGTACAAATATCTCATCATGTACTTGTACAAATACTTGTTAAAGATTTATAAATAAATTCACTTTAATATTATTGTTTATAAATTACAGTTACTCTCCTTATATTCTTGTTCAACATAATCAGAAAAATTAGTATTTAATGAATTGTACTCTGTTTATGTACAAATACAATTATGTACTTGTACAAATACTTGTCAAAGATTTATAAATAAATTAACTTCAATATTATTGTTCATAAATTACAATTACTCTGCTTATATTATTGTTCAACATAGCCAGAAAAATAAGTATTTAATGAATGGGCTTTGTTTATAATTAGTGTGATCAGTTTCTAATTAAACTAAAAATGTAATACAACTTTTACGTTTACTTTTATGTCTGTGAGTAATAATGCAGGAGAAAAGAACATTCTTTCAGAGAAAAGAACACACCTTTAAATTATGATTTTTGAAATTACGACCTAAATAAGAATCCAACATACCCAAAAAAAACCTCCTTTCGCAGCCATCCTCTTTCACACATCAGATTCCCATCTGATGTCTCTACTGGAAAACTATTTATCATAAGTAATACCACAAATGCTTGGGAAATTGTGAAAAAAACTCCCGATTCGTGAAGCAAGGGGTGGATTTATCTGAGAATTTCGAAAGCATGAGTGGTATTTAATACGACTACTCCACGAGTGAAATTATGTCCACCGGAGTTGCTAAACGCGCCAAATTTTGAAAAAAACTGAAAGTTATTTTAGAAGCAGACACATTTATTGAACATCGACATAGCAGCAATCGATGTACAATACCACCTCCTAAGATAGAAGAGTCAGGTTATGATTAGCCAGTAGGAAGAATCGGTAAAAATCGGATAGAAAATGATACACTTTTTGAAGTACACTGCCCTGATTGGGGCATTTTGTAGTTATAGTTAAACACTATTGGTTTTAATTTCACGAGTAGAATAATCTTTGTGAGTCAAGAAATCGGTAATTATTATTCTGCACTTTTATCTTCAAAAAGTTAAAACCGGAATCACTTATGTCTTTACAATACAAAAAGACCTCATACTTACAACAGTTCTTGCTGAAAAGGACAAACTCAAGTGTTGGTATTATTATGTTGATATTATATTTTTATAACAGAATTAATTCAAATATGGTGAAACAGAATATCATTTTATAATATTCCACATGCTTATATATTGTCAATTCCACATTATTACACAATGAATCTGCAATCTCACTAGAACATTTAAAAAAACTTTGATCTTTCATAAAAATGACTTAAATTTATAGTTCAGTATCCTTGTTACTGAACACTGCGGCCATTACGTAAGTCATTAAAGCTTACTTGAAAAGCCTCAAAAATGGAAATCTGAAATGAACGGCGTGAAGACACGAAAGAGCGTCGGAGTTTGGGTCTGCAATAACTGTTCCTATTATTTCTCTGATGAGATATTTTTAAGCATACATTGTGTTGAAAAAAAAAGAAGGGTTGAAATATAATTAAGTTTGAGTGACATTCAAACATGCCTTATCTACCATGCATCTAAATTGGTTTATAGAAGTAAACCTAGTTTTAATTATTCTGCGCAGTTGGAGGAAAGAAAACTTTATTATTTATGCTGGTCAGGCTCTTCCCTCGCGTTTCTCCTCCAGACAAATTTACTTTCGCCCTTGTGCTTCGTCGAATGCCGCTGGCGGTGCTACCCAGGAGAGACGCTGGTATCCAGGCGAGAAAATTACCAACTTCTCGGTCTCGCTATACGTCTTCTGTAAACACATTTAAGATGGTTCGTCTTATCGAAGCGATTCGTCGCGATTGTTTGACCAAAGGCACGGTTGGTTCCGAAGATAGGGCACGCTTTAATTATGGTTCCATGGCTCTCCGGCAGAACAAATAAATTTGGAGATGGTAATTTATTATTAAACTCGATAACACGATGAATTCTCAACTATAGATCTGATAACTGAAACATATTTGATGGTAAGTTTGCCTTTTGGATAAACTACTTTGTAAGAAAACAATGGCAGTAAACATAGCTGAAGTATGTGAATGTATGCCTCGCATTTTTTAGTCCGGCGTTTAGATTATTTGTATGTTACCGTGTTATCAACAGAAGTTCGCAGTTATAGTGTTGACATATCTCGGTTAAGTTTCCCAAAGGCAGAAAACACAATAATTAAGAAGTATTTAAGAGTTATTGTGTCAAATGCTGTAACTGAAAAGATTACAAAATGATTTAACTTGACTTCACTAGTATGTTTCTATAAAAACATTCTATTAACATTAATTTTTACTTTAACATTTATCTCGGAAAGATTGAGACACCCAAATAGAGGGAACTACGCACACATTATTAGTCAGGAATGGCGCGCGAACTCAAATGTTGCAGTCTCGAATACGCTGTTCAAATTTTAAAAAAGCACTCCGAAATTGACATGGATCGGGTATGTAATGTATTTGGCATTTCATAATTGCAAATCACTATATAAAAATCATTTTTTTAAAATTGATTTCATGGAAATAAATGTAATTAAAATTACCATATTTTCGGGAAACCATTCTCTCCCGAAAAAACAGAAAACGTATGCGTAAACTAATAAAATTATGAAAGGGACTGAGAAGAGAGAGAAGAGATTTTGCATATTTCAAGTAGAACGCGACTCCAGACGGTTATATCAATGGAGAACTATAATTTAATTAATTCCAAGCCACTTTGCAAATTATGTTTCATCGCTAACTTTGGTATTCGTTACTAATATTTAAACAATTGCGATGAACTAGTTCCTCAATAAAGAAGCCTCTCTAGAAAGCCTAGAAAGAAAATAGTTCCAATACTAACACGTAGCATGTGGCTATTTACGAATCTTTTTTTCATGTTGGTTACAATACAGGTTGACGTATGTTTTCAGATGATAGTTTTTTTGAGAACGAATCCAGTAGAATCAAAGGCAAAGTAACATTAACTTTCAAAAAAAGAACTCTTAAATTATTGAGCAATAGCTATAACGATAGACACCAATAGATGTCTAACAAAAAAAATTACGAAGAATAAGGGAGACTGCAACAAAACGACAGAGAAAGAACAAGAATAAAGACTAATTTACTCAGACAATTTTCAACAAATGTCTGATCCAAAATAAACAATAAAAGGCATGAGTTGTTTACTGAACGTTTTTTAGCAGAACATAACTTGTTTACAAAAAGTGGATGAAGGTATGAAGGTTTTTTACATTACAGAAATAAATAAAAATGAACATGTTTTGGCACTTTTTTATCTGAGTAGTTCAACAATAGTTTTGGCTGCAGAACACATCCAGCTACCTACATATTCAAAACTAGGGGTCTTCTATCTTCTTACAAAGGAACACATATTTTGCTGCTACAAGTATTTAGCTATTTCAGCTTCTACCTGGAGTGTTGGAGCCAGTGTACAGAATTTGTTTCAAAAAAATTAAATGGGGCTTAATTATTTCAAACAAAAAGCATCCAGCCAGATCGGCCATATTTTCGTACAAGCGAAACCGAAACGAAATAGAACTGCCTGAAGGGGCACAGGCAAATAAGAACCGTGACGTCTTGGCTGTCCGGGTGACGCCGCGTCGTTGGTTGAGAGGCCGACGTTTCGCCTGTCATATCGCAGGCTTCCTCAGGGTAGTGGCGAGTTTGGTCTGAGAAAGCCTGCGATATGACAGACGAAACGTCGGCCTCTCAGCCAACGACATTTTATAAGATATTTATCCCACTTCAGATCTGATTCAAATATAAGAAATTGTTATCCCACTTCAGTTTATCCCTCATCCCACTTCAGATGCGATTCTCGCATCCTCCGGACAGCCAAGAAGTCATGAACTCGACAAGCGGAAGCTTACGTGTACAAATAAGAGCTGTATCAGAGGAGACCGCGACGGAGATGGAGACGCCTAGGAGATCGGCGTCGGCGTCGGAGGCGGAGGCGGTCGCGGCGGCGGCGCGGGTGGGCGGCGAGTTAATTGTCGAGCTCCCGGGAGAAATCAATTAACAAGGCCGGGGAGCCGCGGTGCGGCCACGACGATGGACAGCGTTACAGACGAGTCGCCACAATCGTCATGAGCGCCTTGGGTGGTCTCGGCCCCGCCCACGTCCCCCACTGTCATTCACAAGCTATAGTACGATTTGTTTAGACGTGCACTTGACGTAAATCAGCTGTTGTGGTTTCATCCAATCGGGAGCTTGTATATTGCTACGGTGGCGTCACTATGGGGACGTTCAAGCTCCCGATTGGAATGAAACCGTGATCAGCTGATTTACGTCAACTGCACGGTTAATTAATCCTAGTATAGATAGCTGGGACGAATTCACCTGCTGTCTGGAGAATTCTAGCAGCCGGCTGCTCTAATCGGTAGTTTTTCGTAGATTCTCCTACAAAAATCAGGCGAATATCGGAGAAGCACTCCAACAAACAGATCACGGACCACGCTCGATCTTTCTTTCCTCTTGTTTGTCATTTCCTCACCTCTCACGTACGCACATTTACACTTACATGCACTTCCCTATCACATGTCAGAAGACCAACTGGAATGAAATAATTATATGCGTCATCACTGCCAACAATAATAGCAGCTTTGGATAGCTTAGGCATCATCATCAGTTTTCTGCTATATGGAAGCCACAAAAACGACTACCTGGTAGATTGAACACCCGGTATTGAAATGATTATTTTGTGATCTCTCATTCCTTTCTTTCACTAAGGCGCTCTCGCATATTACTAAAAAATTTTTATATATTCAATGGGCGTGTTAGAATCATATGTATAATCATGACGTAGATTATAAGTGGTTCGTCTGACTCTTTCTTTATTGTCTTCATGTATTTGCGGTCGACTTGCATTAAAATTGGCGTGATACATTTTCTGCAATGTAGCAATAAATTTAAAGAAGGTACTGCAAAGTATACAGAATAAAAGCTTAAAGGATGATCACCAAATCACTCCAGTATGTCAGTAATAAACAACTAAGTAGAGAGCTCACGTAGAATGATATAATATTCGTACAATAGGCAATCAAGGTCACTGTGCTTAACTTTCGTGTTGTCTTGTTCTCAAGGTTTTCGTGTTCTCTTGTTCTCAAACGAAGTGCAAAATGCCTTGCTCCTCGAATATGCTTAAGTATTGAAAACCTCCACGCATGCCCTTGAGATTAGGTATCAACCGCGATTATTTGAAGATCAAATACAAACGCATTTTTACAGTTATTTCTGCTTGCGGGATTGTGAATTTTCAGTGTAGATAACGTATTTGCTAAAGAAAATAATATTCCTGGACTGCTTATAATATGCTAAATTGTTTTAAGTGGAGAAAAAAATAAGTATCTGCTTATCTGTTTGGCTTTAAAAATGATGTCAAACATAATTATGATTATCAATATCATGATAGTCATGATTTCGTTAATAATTTATGGTGACTTTAGTTCGTCCTTAGAAAAGCGTGAGCATATTTTGTTCGGTTCCGGGTAGCTTCTATCGAGTTTGAAGGGGAATGTGACTGCAAGTAAAAAAGTAAGTCGAAAAAGTTTTTTGGACAATCACTGGTAAAACGAGTCACTTTAAGGTCATGCACGTCATGGTCAAAGTTCAATTTTTAGCGTTAGTGCTAGAAGCGAGTTGAAATGTTCACATAAAGTAGTGATGAAACAAAGAAAACGAAGTATTTTCTTCTCACTGCGTCAGCTACTACTGCATTTAATGTACCATAGTTGGCTACATAATTAAGGGTTTTGTATACCTGAATTTAAAAAAATGAAAGTGAGTAATATCGTAGTGCATGACACGTGGTAGAAGTGATTTTATTTAGCTATTAGGATTGGCCTTGTGACATAACCTTTACAACTCGCAAAATATAAGTTACTTTTATCACTCGCTTTTTAATCTTCGTAGTTATTGTTCGGCACTCTAGCTCATAGTAAATTGCAGTGTCTTGCTCTCGGACAAAAAAAAACAAAACATTTACAACTTTTCGAAGAATAACAATAAGAGCAAAACAATATTGGCTTCCTATTCGAGAAAAATATTCCACCTGAGAAAATACGAAAATTACTGTTCCATTGAGCGTTAGCCGTTTGCGATACGATCATGACTATGGGCGTATCATCTACGCAGAAAACCGGGAGAGATGGAGCGAAAGGAATTTTTTGATTCATAACTCACTTCCGTCCTAAAGCAATCACTGTTCCCTTAATTGATTGAAGTTATATAATATTCGAAATATTGAATGCACAAATTAACGTAATAGGGTGCCCGTTTAAATCGCAGTATGCATCATTCTATACAACAATTGTTTCGCAAATATAGACACAACAATTATTATAATGTTGAAATAGTCTAATAATAAATCGTCCATGTTTATTTGCTATCCAGAATTGTTTTCTGTAATTAATCATTTGTTTGGCCAAATTAATGTGGGGCGCATAATAATTATTACATCCATTTGTTGCGGCTGGTGTGGTGGAGGTGGATGCGATATTTGCATACGGAGAGATGAAATGAAAACATGATAGTTAATGGTACCCCAAACATGAACTGACGAATTCTGATGATTAGTTATTTGCATGGCAATTGAGAAATATATCGTGTACGACGCGGTGTAATTTCCGTGAAATCACCCTCGACCTCGCTTTTTGCATATTCCCTGCTTTTCTAGGAATGGAAAAGCAAGATTTACAGTGACATACAGAACGATTGTAGTGTAGAGTATCGAGTATGAACAATTGTTTCAAAATTCAATACTGGTCTTACCAATGACTGAACGAATGACACATGAATTTGATGACATATATTTTGCTATATTTGCTATAAATGGAAAGGGGAAATAGCTAAGGAATAGGATGAATTGCGATTTGACACTGAGTACCAATGCTTTATTTCTAGAAATTGTAAATGATTGGATGAATTCAGCACGTTTCGCTAAATATTTCGCATCTTTTTCATTAAAGGGAAGCACAAGAGTAAATTTAAGATTATTAGTATTATGATATAGCAATGTCCAGTAAAATCAACAAATCAAATTCCAAAACATAGTAAATTTATTTTTCTAGTATCTATAAAATTAGTTATGTTTCTATAAAACTTAATTTTCTTATTCTATTCAGAATACATCGATACAAATATTATTCATTTCATAAAACGATGTTATAAATCCCTGGTGAAACGTATTAATTCTAGCGTCTACTCTACTAACCTTATTTATCGAAAGTAAATCTGACAATTATATTTATTAATTTGGATGGCTATATCAAAATGTCTGAATATTACGGTTTATTCACTCACGCAAAATTTCAGAAAGGCCGCAATAACAATACCTAATTCCTTATTAAAGAAACAAAAGAACCTCGAAATACAAGAAATCATTTGTTATTCCCTCCCCTCCCTCCGCTAGCGCTCAGGCACTGCAGCGAAGAAGTGCGGAACGAGCGGCGGATTGCACAGATAGCGTTAATTAAAGAGGGGGAGTCGTCCTCCGCGGCGCTCCAAAGTTCCGTGAGCGCGTTTTAGGCAGTTGAACCGCTGCGGCGGCCTCCATCAAAGGGGAGCGGGCCCTGCGGCGCTGCGCAGCAACCCGCAAGGGAGAACGCGGGGGCGCGGGGCCAGCGAATGGGGGGCAAACGATGCGGTGGCCGGCCGAATGGGACATTCAAAGGGAGGGGGACGACGACGACGCTACATAAAAATTTGTCAGCGCCGTCACTTGTAATGATGACGAAAAGATGTGTATTTGTTACGTATGTAATGAACGTCGTTCCGCAACAGTGTATGCTCCCGTAGGTGCCCACGATTATAGGTATTTCCAAAAATTTCAGCTGCCGCTGTATTCCACTTAATCTAATGTCGCTGTCCGTTCTTCTCACTCGTCAGGATTTCCAAATGAAATACTTGAAAGTTCCAACAAAAATAAAATATATTGTTCGAAAGTTCTGGATGGCTAATCAATCGGCAAATTGCTAACTGCTCCGCGTTCGCGGATATCTTGTTCGATATTCTTGATCCACCGATTAATACCTTCCTCAAGGTTTCGCCAATCACTTAAAGACATAAAGTATTTCGCTTCAAATATCACGGGTTAATACGTCTGTATCTTTCGAACTCTAGCCAGCTTGTCTTAAACAAAACTCGCCTCTTACGAGTTGATACTCGTAACAAGTCCTATTTTAATTTCGTAACAGGTTTGCCCAATTTGTTATGAGTGTGACGTTAGAGTAATTGATGCTCATACCCCAGTTTGTGGAGTTAATGTGTTAAAATTGCTGCTCAAGAGGCATTCAGCGGTAGCAGGCAAGACGTTCAATGAGGAATCTCGCATATTTGTCCTTGATGATATAATTAAAGAACATAGCAAGTTAAATTTAATAATACCTGCGGCAATTTTTCGTGTGTCATATGATTAGACGAAGTTCGTTTCTCAAAAAATAATTAACGAGTCTCTCGCCGAGTGGTTATTTACATTTTGCAGTACAACATTCTACAAATGTGCTCTACAATGACTCGCAATAGTGTAGGCAGGTTATCCAAAGGTGAATGGCTCTATACAAAACGTGCCATATGTTATGGGTATAAGAGTAAAATAATGTGAACACCGATCGGGGCGCAATTTATCGCGTGGTTGTTTAAACAGTCGACGTGAATATTCGCGAACTCGATATGCCAATATTGCTCAAATGTTGCCAGCAGGAATCCTTGCGGGTTATTTCGTGTTTCCAGCAACTCGAATTTCTCCGAAAACGACAAAACATCAATTTGATTATTCCATATGTATGATGAGTACATAATTATAAAATTATGAATAAATCCGTTGGTGTCAGTCTGTTCATTAAAAATATTGTTTTGAACTTGTCGATGATAATTTCAATATTTTGTTGTTTTCATTTATTTTAAGAGAAGGATGATATTTTTTACCAAGCACAGAAACAAAATTTGCCAGCATTAATAAACATTCACTTCATTCAAATGCATTACATTCAATTCAACATGACACTGAATTCTTCGTAAATCCTTCGGCAGGTATCTCTTGCAGATGAATAAAGAAAATTGTTAAACATAACACCTTATCTCAAACTCTGATATTTCACGACTCTTAACGCTTAGTGCATCTTCACCATGTATACCGATGGTCCATTCTCCTACAAAAGGCGAATGGCTCAAGTATTTACATTTTGAAACAAAATATTCGTTGCTAAATTTGACTACTAAGATCAAAGAAGTTCATTAGAACTCTTACTATTATATCATATTAATAGGAATAAAATCAATATAACTGGCGCATTAAAACATTATTTAGAGCCAAGTAAATAAACAATATCTCTTAATTTAACTGTACGAAAAAAACATATTATAAAACGGCTTTCTTCACTTTTTACTTTTCGCGAATAGTGTTGCCTGGACCATCCCATCAACATAAACTTTCATCCGATGCAGCATTTTCACTTATACACACCAGAAGCGCTAATATCATATTTCGAATACGAAAAGAAAAGGCCACAAGGGCTAACGGGATGGGAACGGGAACGGAACGGGAACGTGTTGATAAAGAGATGGGCGAAGAGAGGAAGGGAAGTGCAGAACACACGCTGCAGTGCAGTGCGAGCAAAGCGGGCACGCGGAGGACGCAGGTGAAAGTGCAGGAAGGGAGGATAGGCTGCGAGGGATTAATTATGGGCATTTGGAATTAGAGATTAGCCCGAGGCGCCTAGTGCAAACGAGGCGTGCGCAGCGCAACTGCAACAAAGCGGAGAAAGACGAACAGGCAGCGAACGCCGTGTTAGGGGGCGTTCCCCACGAGCAGCGAGTTGAGGGGGTGGAGGGCCTAGCGCAGAGAAAGGGGTGAATGCGAGTGGGCTGTGGAGAGGAGGAGTGGGGGGGG
>BOPP01000058.1:561962-575229 GCA_017312745.1 Gryllus bimaculatus | reverse complement strand
CTCTGCGCCGCGACACCTGCGAATGAAGTGTCTTCTGGAGGGTTCCCACCCTAATGCTTAACGTCATGAAACGCGGAAGTAAAACTTCATTTAAAATATCCCTTATATTCAATTATAGCCACTTACACTAACATGCACTACATTACCACACATGCCGGGAGACAGGTCGGGATCTTAAAGCTTTCCTGACGGGGGCGGTGCCCCGATGGTGAGGATACCTGGTTTGGGAAAACTCCGCCAGCCGACGGTAGGTCGGCGCCGGATCTCGCCATACTGCGGGGGAAATACCACTACCACCACCAACACCACCTCCGGAGGAAAAAAACATGCATTACTTATTTACGAAACTAATGATCTTAGCTGTTGACGCTCCCGGAATATCTGACAATCAATCATTCAATTGAAGTGTCATTCTTTTTAAATATTGACCTTAAAAATATTGGGAGAGTCACAGTTATCTCGCGAATTCTGGCATCCCGAAAGCGTATATCTGTAACTCTCCGTTTCTGTTACTCTTTTTGCTATCGCGTATTACCGAGTCCAGTTATCCAGACTCTCTGCAATGACCAGCCTTCCACTTCTGTAATTATTCCCCAGCGCACGTGCAGTTTGCTTCCCATGTAGCTGTCCTTACTTGTACTTGTTTCTTTAATCTTGATTTCGCTCTCGCGACCATTGCTCGACATTGTAATGCCGTTACACAAAGCACTCTCCGACCATCACGTAAACCCCCAACCCCACCCCCACATCCCGTGCTTGCACATGATGACTCGCATGGGCTTCCTGCAGCCGCACGAGACGTTCCCTACCGCCCACTCTGCCTCCCCGATCGAGCGCTGGCTTTGACCCGGATCCCGCGAGGCTCCATAAAACTTACATTATCATTATAGGAATGCATTTAGAAGTGGACGAAGAAATGGCGCGGGCGCTAGGAGCTAGGGTCGTTTAAAGAGGCTCAAATAAACTCCCGGAGGCGGATTTAGAAGTTTCCGGGCGCCGTTTACGGAAACAATAGATGGGACACGGGGTCCGTTTAACCTGCGCCACGCGCGAGTACCAGAAAATATAGCTCGAGATGAGGTGGAAGGGGAGGACGAGACGCGACGCTCTCGAGTGGCTGAAAGAGCAATAAAAGACACTCGAAGTGGAGGAGACGGAACAGAAGAGAGAGGAAAATGGGAAATAAATTGGAAATTAATAAAAATAAATAAAAAATAAAGAGTAATACAATAGCAAGTATATACAAAGCAAACAAAACAGAATAACGGAGCTTTAAAAAAAATATGTAAAACAGCAGAAAACTTAATTTAAAAATAGTGTATAAAAGAATAGCAACACTTGCAGAAGGATTCAACAGTGAAAATATGAAGAGGAAGGAGAGACGAAGATAGAAAGCGAGGGAAAGAAAAAAAGAAAGAGCGAGAGAAAGACAAAGCCAACTGTCGTCGTTTTTATACATTCATTTCTTTATGAACGGACAGTGGCATACTACTACTACTAGGTCGGAATGGCCGATATAACTGATAATGGTTGATAATAGCTCACTACGACCAATGGCAGGTGACGCAGATTGATTGATTGATTAATAATTACAGGCACTGCTAAGAAAGACAGAGAAAGAGAGAGAGAAAGAATGAGAGAAAAATGAAAGAGAGAAAGAAAGAAAACCTGAGGGACAATGAAAAAGATCAAAATAAAAAAAGAGTCGTGCATGAAGAACAAGAGATACCGATATGAAAGGTTATCGAGAACGACAGAAAAATAACACAAAGCGAAGCAAATTCCACAAACGGCGCAAAGGTAGGGGCTAAGATGTCAATCGCACTGAAAAGAAAAACAGGCGAAGGGAGACATGGCGGCCATGTGAGGGGGCGACGAGGGCGCGCTCTTTATGGGGGTAGACGCAATAAATGCGGCCATTAGCTGCCGATAGCTCCGCGCTCGCTACCCTGGCTCCCCAGCCTCGAGGCGGGGCTTCTCCCAACGACAGCCCCAGCTCATTTCCGGAGGACCCTCAAGAGGAATGCACGTGCAATGCTGAACGGCGAGATGCCTTTTCTACAAATGGAGGGAATCGAGACATTTTTCAGAATTTGAAACAACCCTGAAATACCCCGTTATTGTTGTACCTTTTTAGTATTTCTTTATATAATATTAATTTCTAAAAGTGCTAGTCATGATGATGATGATATTATTATTATTATTATATAATAAATATTTTGCCGTAAGGCTGTAAAGTTAGAAAACGTGTGAAAAAGGAAGTATTTTTGAAAGACTCGTGTGGTGTTAACCTGTTAAAACTTCAGTTACTTCACGAGACGGTTGTCTCGCAGATTGTCGCTACATCACGGATCCCCAACTCTTTTTTTCAGTCAACAATTTTTTCAATTATTGGATGATGAGTCTAATGATAATTCTTTAGTTCATATTTAAGGACGGGAATAAGGACCGGAGAAGGGAGGCTCACACGCATAGAATTTTATTTTCTCATTGTTATTACAATATACAACATATATCGGCGAAGAAACAGCGTGGTGATATCGGCCATTCCACGCCCTAGCCAGTCTTCCACGCCTTATTTCTTATCATTATTTTTATGCTGTTAAAAAATACAAGTTAAACATTTACAATTTTCTTTTGTGTTACATTTTTCATATAAAAGGTCTTTAAAAGTTTACATTTTGTTTTATCTCTGTAACTACCATCACACTTTCATTAATTAAAAAACGTTAGTTTTCTATTTACATATTTACATACCCTCGTTTGTGTTTGTGTAGTGTCGAACAAGAGAATTGTCATGGAGTGCATGTTCCAACGCTTGGCCGGAGAGTTGAGAAAAAGCTTGCGTTTTCACAATCTCTGCGTTAGCATACCCAGCATATGGAGTCGGGTGGATCTACAATTTAGTGAAACACTGCCGTCGAACGAGTTTAGAACAGTTTTTTATAAAGTTTTTTTTACTTGTCTCTTACTTCTGGCCTACTATTTGGCTCTGCGTAAACAGAGCTATCTTGACTCTTCCTTGCTAGAATCACGCACATTGGTATCTTTGCACACAAAGCTGGGAATCCTTACGCTTAATACTGTAGTGACCAATTTCAAAACTACGCATAGATTGCGGGCACGGAGTGACATGCTGGCTTTCAACTTGTTGCTCCGGGTCCAAAAAATCTCGAGGATTTGGTTGGTTCTGGGTCGGAGATGAAGCGAGGGTGTTTAGGCGTATACAATCATACATTTATTTATTTGAACGTTTTTTTCTTATGTGCAATGCTTATATTTTTAAACTCGAAGTCTCTTTACTTTAATATCAATGCATTCACATTCATTCTCACTTTTTTCTAACACCTATCATTAGTTACCTATTTGAGTATGGTTTAATGACAATGCCAACAGACAATGCCAATGACAATGTCATCAGTTGTCATCTGTACATTCAGTTCTTTAGGGACGGACAGTGGCATACTAATACAAGGTCGGAATGGTCGATATAGTCGATAATGGCCGATAATAGCTAACTGCTACCAATGGCAGGTGACGCAGAATGATTGATTGATTGATTGATTGATTAGTAATTACAGGCGCTGCTATGGTCATTAGTCCCGTGAAGTACAAGCTTTCTTCCCAGGAGATGGTGGTGGTCTTCTCGCGCTAGTTGGTGAGGTCCGGCGCCGACTTACGGTCGGCTAGCGGTTTTTTCTCCAAACAGGTATCTCTCATCAGAAGGGCTCCGTCCCAGACGGCGCAAGCTCTAATTTCCCGACCGCTCTGCCGACATATATGGTAGTGTTCTGCAAATAAGTGTGTATGTAAGGGGTGAGGATATGACAAGGAAGAGAAAGGTTAGATCGCGCGCGGTCCGTGGCCCGTTTGTTAGGGTACTGCTCCAGCATTCGCGTGGTGTTGATCGGAGAAACCACAGAAAACTACTGAGCAGAGCAGCCGGCCGCTAGAATCCTCCTCCAGAGACTGAACTCGACCTGTGTATGTAGCTGATGTCCTTTCACCGTTAGGACTCAAACTTAGGACCTCCGGTCACAGACACTGCAGTAACATCAGATGATGCCCCGAGCCACCTCTCGACGCAGATGACGCAGATGACGTGCTGGCAATAATGTGGCTGAACCATCCGTGGGCTCCGCGAAGCCTAGACTCGGTTGCGAGTAGCATCGATTGCATCGATTGCATCGATTGCACTCGGTTGCATTGCAGTGCGTGGTGCTGCAAAATTGAATTTGCCGCAGGATAAGCGTCGATCGTCCGCCTCGTCTAGTTCGGTCATTATATAATTAGCATTTGAGGTCTCGTTCACGCGTCTTATTGAGTCCGCGAGCTCAAGCACATCGCGCGCATTTCCAGCCGTCAAAAGCCATCTGTATGTAACCTCCCCGTCACATTGCATATTTCAAAAGGTTTCTACTACGGCGTTTTGAAGCTCGCGAAGCATAAATCTCCGTGCGTTCTCCTGGGTTACTGGAGCGCTGCCCCCGCCCCCCTTGCCTCCTCTCCCCCGTTCCTTTTCTACACGTTCATGATCAAAAGAGATGTCTGATTTCATAGATTCAGAAATTCTCTAATGTAAAAAGAGGTGCCTTTTATTTAATGGATTTAGAATTTCCCGAAAGCTTTAAAATTCTCTATCTGACCCGATTACAGCCTGTTAAAAGACACGAATTGAGAAAAATACGTAAGGACTTGATGACTAGCATGAGATTGTTGTACTTGAATACTGTTGGCCATATTGTTTATGCTTAAATTGATAATCTACATTAAAGTGTTTTAGATGGCTTTATAATTGGCCTACAGCTGGCATAGTTATAATATAACTTGAATAACAAAGAAACTGAGAGAAATATTACTTAAATGTTGAGAAAAAGTAGTTCCGTGCCTATAAAAAATTGAAGGGCACATGACAGAATCTGTGAAAGGGTCATAGAGAATTCCATTATCTTTGTTTGACAGACATTGTTTCTCTTCTTCTATTCAGACGCCCACTGTTGTTAATGGAAGTTGAAGCTGAATAATGAAATATTTGAACTAACTCTGTCATCCACACTTATTTTGTAAACATTACCAAAGTAGTTAAAAATAAGAGATACATCAAGAGAACTGGATTCCATTGTATTAATTTGTGATGAAGTAAATAGTTAATAGTAATTGATTGATTTTGTCCTCCCAAGTACAACACAACCCACAGGAATAATGTCTGCCGCGGCATACGTTGTGAATTAACAACATATTACTCATAGAATAGAATTATTCTAAAATCTCTACAAATTGTCATATGCTGCATTGCCTCTTAGCGCTCAATCTGGGATAAACTCTGAACTCCCGACCGGTCTCCCAACATGTGTGGTGGTGTAGTGCATCCAAGTGTAAGCTTGTTAGGATAGGGCAAGAAATGGGAGGGAAAGATCGCACTCGGTCCGTGGCCCGTTTGTTAGGATACTGCTCCGGCATTCACCTGGTATTGATCGGACAAACCAAGGAAAACTACCAAAAGCAGCAGCCGGTTGCTAGAATAATCCTCCAGAAAGTTGGCCTACCTACGCGATTTGATTTTTCTCAGAAGGTTTATGTTCAGATAATTTTGTTGTAACTCCACTAAATGGCACTGCAGGACAAAATTGCGCTTCGTTTTAATTCAATTTCCATTCAAACTGTGCTTCACCTGGGCTTCATTGTTGCTGAGCATTGCCGTGTGACACGGAGAGACACAGAGAGATACAGAGCGACACGGAGAGACGGAGAAAGGGAGGGGCAGAGACACAGAGAGGGAGACAGACAGGGGGAGGGACAGAGACACTCTGAGACAGAGACAGATAGAGAAAGACTCACAGAGAGAGTAAGGCAGACTGAGACAGGGTCAGAGAGTGGCGGACAGAGACAGAGAGACGGAGAGTCAGAGAGAGACGGGGAGAGAGTGAGAAGAAGAGAGACGGAGAGAAAGGGAGACGGGGAGAGAGACGGAAACAGAAGTTGAGAGTGATGGTGAGAAAGAGAGAGGGCTGGAGAAAGAGAGAAATGAAGGGCAGAAGAACGTATGTCGGGTTCCGCTAGTATGCGTAATTCTTAAAATTTCAACGTCCCTTTTAGACGAGTACAATAACAATCTTGAATTCACGAAAATTAGAGAAATTGAAGGGGAGAAAATAAAACAAACTTTTATATTCTTCTACTTCTATTAGAATCTATGTCAATGTTTCATAAAAGTTTAATTTAAAATAAATTAAATTAAACTTCTATAAAACATTCACACAGCCTCTAATCCGATATACTTTTCAAGGTACTTCTAATCTTCTTGTGATAATTGGATAACGTTAGAGAACGATAAGGCGAGGGCATACGTATCGGTTTCTTTTCCTTTAATAAATGTATTTTTTTAAATTTTAAATTAATCTTAATTCAACAAATATTTCCAAGCATAAATGTGAGCTTCTTCATTTTTATCTTAAAATAAATAACATAATTGAGAACACATCCTCAAACTTATTCGTACCTATGAAATTATCAATAATATTACAATTCCTCGTTATTCCCGTGTTGTATTCACGTTAAAGATTATTTATTCATGTGAATGAAAGTAATGTAGAATTATTGTTTAATGTGACAATATACATTGATTGTACAAATCGTATTCCATCATTTACTATAATTCTCAGTTCATAAACTTTGATAGTCTCTTCTACAAAAAAAGTATACTTATCGTACTTCTCTTAAAGGAACATTGAACACATCTGCATTGTATTTAGGAACATATATCATCATGTGAATAACAAAACAGATAACAAAAATAATATTGTTAGTATTCCATAAAAGTATAGTTATTAGATGTATTTCGAGCGCTTTCAACTTTAGAAGCGGATTTACAATGAAATGAGAAAATTTTCCAATTACCGTCAATATTCACCCAGATTTTTAACATTTCTCCAAAGCGCAATTTTCAACACATCAAAGTGCATTGTAGTCTGCAAAACCAGATCAGCAACAAGATATAATTAAATGCTGAGCAAATAGCTTTTTAATCTAAAGCTGTCGTCCGAGTTATAACAACATTAACGATTCGTTTAGCATTAAACGGCATTTTGTTTCATGGCCCTGTTTATCCTCACTTCTTTACAGAGTCGACGCTAGTCCCAAAATAAAATAGCATCCATCCGTTGTTTGTGGTGTTTTAAACGATAATTAGATTCACACCGTTAAATTTTGATAGAATTTACCGAAACTGCAGTTGTGTGTTTGGCGCTAGTCCATACGCGCGCTACGAGCAAAGCAGCGAGGCTGTGCTCGCATTCGGTTAGGGGGAAGGGTGTGTGTGCCGCGACAGGGTTAGGACACGGACGGGCAATATAATCCAGGGTTGCCCAAACTTTCTGAACGGATTTCATTGAAATCGCATTACAATAAATTTCTATCGATTAAGAAATGATCAGCCTCATCTGAAATTGAGTCTTCCATGTCCATTTCCAAACAACGAAGTATTTGGTAGTTAGTTAAACCCGCTATCAGCTGAAGGGATTACAATGTTTTATTATAACGTACGATATTTTATTTGAAAGGGTCCCAAACAATGTTAATAAAAATATAAATATTTAGACACCAAGGTCAGTCAATTCCACAGATTATAATTCGTGATATTTTGCCGTTTGTTCTGGAATTAATAGCTGGTACATTTCAATAGCTCGAGGACCAACTTTATAATGTAATCCTCCTTGTCCTGTGCAAGAGGCCATTGCCCTAATAGGGATTAACGGGCTAATAATAATAATAGTAATAATAGTAATAATAATAATAACAATAATAATAATAATAATAATAATAACAATCTTTCAATAATTTCTGTTAGGGAGTTAACTTTCAAGAAATTAAAAAACTTGATGTACGATACTTTTTCAAGACAAAACGCGTCCCCCATATGATTATGATGGCCTTGTGATATGAAGTGCATACTTAATATTTGGAACCGTCTTGAGTATCTTCTTAGACAGTCTCAGACCTACCTTGTGTCTTCCTGTAGTCGCACATGCTGGAGGAAAAAAGACTTCACGATTACAAACTGATGGATTTGAACTTCAGATCCTAGCAGAAAACTCTAAAACATAACATTAAAAATATTTTTTCTCTTCTGAAAAACAAAAAACAGAATTTATTTAAAAGGAAAGAAAAATTAAGTCATCTTGTTACAAAATGATATTTAAGAATGTGACAACCAATCGAATATTCTAATATTATGTTTCGGTAATAACATCGAGTTGTAATAACATCATACGTTTTATCCACTTCGTAAAAATTCCAATTTACTATAATTTTAGTTTAAATTTGATAGTTATTTCTGCGAGATGTGACGGTCTAATGCAGATAGTGGAGATCAACACTTATGGAATGGAATTAAAGCTACATCACAATGCACTAAATCGCATGTCATAAGCGCAATAAAATTTTGAACTTGTGAAAAATTATACATGTATTATTTTTCAATTTCAATATTTACATTACTTGCTTATTTATGTTAAAATTAAAAGCTCTTTTGTGGACACACATGCTTCAAATACATTCTTAAGAAATTTTTCAAAGTCTCTAAAGTTTTCGAATCTAAATGGATACATAATTGCGTACATATCCTTCTAAAGACTCATCGCTCCACCATACAATCTCGATAGTTCTGATCGGGAAGTTACGGTCTACTGTTTGTAATGACAGCACATTGAATCCACGCAGGAAACTTATTTCTGAAAAAAATAAAGGAATAGCGCGTATGTCATTACATTCAGTGTCAAAAGTGTCACTTTCCTTAAAGCTATTTCGTTTTAAAAATTAATATATTTTCCGAATCTGCAGCGTTTTGTTTTCTAAATACTGTCTGAAGGGCTGACTAATGTATACGTAGGATAAAATTACAGTATTACAATTATTTTAACTATTAACAATAGTGTGCTGTTTAATTCAATAAGACATGGAATAAGCATACATGCTTTCCATACTGGAGTGATAAATCAAGATTCAAGGTATTGTGCATTGAATTGTATAGGTTCTGAATTATGTCACCTTCACAAGCGTGTTCAGCAATTCTGCAAAAAATAAAATATTATCTGGGAGCATTGACTTAAACCTCAAACTACCATAAAATTGATTTCAGATTAGAATATCTTCAGTTTTTTAATAAATTGATAGACTAGTAAATAAATAAATAAAAATAAATTTTATAGAAGAAGTACAAAACATTTTCAATCATTCTCAATTTTTCAAAATATAAGTGTAGTACAGAAAATGAGAGTACAAGTGAATAAAATAAAATGACAATTAACAAATAAATAAATGGCTTTCAGTCGAAAATATTTATTGATAATAACAATATAATAATAATATTTGGCCTACCTGAGCTTTTTCTTTCGTCATACAGTTATAGAAACTGAAATGATTTGTATTAAAAAGCCACGGCTTCGTTTTTGCCCCGGCCGGGAACTGAACCCAGCACGCTTCCCAGAAACCTAGCACGCGGCCCACCCATGAGCAATAATAATAGTAATAATAATAATAAAACAATAATAAAAATGTGTACAAGCAAGCTAACCTTATAAGTGTGGCTTCAGCTTGGCTAAACAGACGAGAAGCACCAAAGGCGGCAGTTGCTTGGCTATTTACAGGTCGACAGATACAGGTGTCGCCGGGGACATCTGAAAGACCTTTCAAGATTTCAAGACCTTATTTCGTTTCTTACAAATTTCCAATAGTAACAAAAGGTACCCACGGCGCCCGATTACAGCTGGAAAACAAGAGCCGCCGACCGGAATCGAACCGAGACCGCGCGCATCATACATGAGCTGCTCGTAAAAATAATTGCACTATCGAATATTCCCTTTCTGACACGCGTTCGCGGCGCGGCGCGGCGCGCACGCATCGAGATGTCACGTCACGTGACGTAATATCCACCTGCGCGCGCACGCACGCAGAAATTTCGTGCGTTTTTTCAATGCTGTGCCTTTGGGGCATGTTTCAGTCACGTCAAAAGTTGTTAACCCGGAGGGCGACGGTCGCCGGTGTGGTGCTGACGGCCGCGCGCGCATTTCCAACTATTCTTTACGCTGCGTCATTTTTATTTACCAGAAGCGACACCGGTACCGTTGACGGGTACAGTCCCATCGCGCGGCCTGAGCAGCACTCGCAAATGATGAGAGTGTGAGAGTGTGCGATGCGGGTGAAATCGATCGTGCGTTATGTATTATTCAGAAATAGAAATTGAGGTTATGTAAAAAAAACGTTGTGTTGGAGGCAACTACGTGTATAGTTATTTTCCGCTCGTAGGCCATTGGTCTTGCACAGAATTTTCAGGTTTATTAAATTACTTTATTTTATAACGCGTTGCAACGCACCACATTCAAATGCCCGTGTTTTGCAAGCTCTTAAATGTCGACTATCAACAGAAAAGAAATATTGTTGCGCTTAGATTGTTCGTTTATGTTATGACTCGATACATAAAAGCGACGTTTTTACATAAGCACTGTTACTCGTATTATTACACGATATGTTTCTTTGCAAGAGTGACAACTTACATGTCATGTCGTACGGGTCATGACAACTTACACACACGGGTATATAATGTTCTCTTTGTTCCTTTCACTCCTTCTCTCACCCTCTCCCATTGACATTTACACATACCGTACCGCGCCCTCAACTGCTATGTATATTCTGTCTGGAAATTTTTGGACAATAACTTGAAGTCAAATATACCAGGACAGTACGAAAATATACAATTAAATTGAATTTCTCGTGGGATAGAAGATACCTCCACGCGCTGTAGAGTAAACTCTTGCAGTGAAATTACAATGAAATGGCTATAAAACAGAACTTGCAAACAAAGCCACAAGCCAATGTTTAATTCCAATGAAGTACATTCTACTTGACAAAATAAAATGCTGCGGTAATACATGAAACAATAAAAAGTCTCAATATTTTTAACAATTGTAGTTAAACTTGAAATGCTTAGTGTCACAGATTTTTCCATTCTGAATTTCTTTACTACTTTTTGCTCATTTTTTCATTGGAACGGAAGATCGAAAACGAGATGAAGCATGAATTCAATTCCCCGTCATTGTGGTGTCGAAGACACCTCCGGAATTTCGAGTGTTGAATCTTGCTTTACTGCTTTGCAATAAAATGGCAATAAAACAAAAACTTCCTGATAAACAAACAAAATTTGTGAAATTCTGAAAAAGTCCTCAACGTGCGGTACTCAAGACATCTTAAAACGACGCGTCGCTGGTGTCCGTTCCCAGAGTTTCCTCAAGTTTCCTCTTTGTGGCTTGATTCCATGTGAAGACGGAAGGTCACCATAGCAGTACACTATGCTTATTCCCCGAGTTTTGGTAAATAGAGTGACTTTTGACGTACGATCAGCCGGGACGCCTTTATCCAATCGGAAGCTCCAATATCAAAAATTAAGTGGTAACAAAGCTCCCGATCGGATAACCGCGTCCAGCTAATAGTACGTCAAAAGTCACAATCACGTATACTTACTATCCGCACACATTGCCTTCCCCTTCTATCACGTTGGAATAACAAACTCTTGCATCGAACCGAGGCTTCACGTCGAAAGGGTTAAGGATATTTGTTTTGTTAAATAAAAACGTTGTGGAACGAAAAAATATATTCCACAATATTTATGACTATTGTTGTTAGCGACCTAGGAGAAATCTCACACATATCAACCACAAACATATTAGATATTTACGCTTGAAAATTTTACTATTTATTTTCGCAATGAAGCAAACGTAAACGCATTTCGCAAACGGATTGTATGCAAGAGTGTACGAGAGATTTTTGTGTAAGAGTAAATAAGATAATCTCCTCAATCAACTAACACTGCAATCTGTAGTGCAAACATTGTGTTTTCTTTTGATGACCACTGAAAAGGTTCTGGTTGTGTTTCTGTGGTTCTACCGACGTAGATCAGTTTCTTCAGCAGGTCGTTCTTCATCAATGGCACTTCTTCTGGAACTATTTGTCTGCCTATGCTCTGTCAATACTGAACTGAGATAGCATCAACAGCATCCCCAGTATTTCTTCGGCGACGTGTGGAAAGCACTTGCGTTTCATTTCCACTTTCCTCCTGTTTATCTTGTTCGCTTTCTTCCTCTCCAGACTCTTAGATTTTTCCATCCCATAGATGTCATCTCCTTCATCACCTACTCTCTTATCTACTTAAATTGCCTCCATCCTTTGCCGCTGAGTAATTCATATCATTACCAATTTGCAACTCGTCATTTTCATAAAATAGTCATTTCTGAAGTCGTGCTTTATAATTGTTGTCAAGTGGGATACATTCTACTCGTCATCCTGATGATGCCCTTTCTTTGGTCATTAGACATTGCGGAAAACACCCAACATAAACAGCCAAAAATAAAACAGCGCTTTGGAATAATACATTCCGCCTGTCACACTGACACTGACTGTCCGCCATTCACACCCCGATGATAGTGCCTATGGACAACCTTGTGCTGCACAGACATTGTTTTTGGAAGAAATCAGCAATGACACGGAGTAGGGTGGAGGAGAAATAATCAATCGGACCTTTTCCCTGTCACTCAAGTGAACGCACTGAAGCTCGTGAGTATCCAAATGAGTCAGTGTTACCAACATTTGTTGACGAAATTTCTGTGTCTGTGCGACGCGTTTTAGACACTAAGATTTAACATAATTTCCTAAACTTATTAGTAATTCTTGAGTACCGCGAAGCCGCCGGCCTAGAGGGCTGAGGTGGATAAGAGCGTGTGCCTCAACCCTTCGGTCCGAAGTGTCACGGGTTCAGGTCCGCGTTGGGCATGGTCTCTCATGTATTTGTGATGTTGCGGAGGGCTTCGCATTCTCCTGATATTAGATCAGAGTGCAAGTGAGTTGGTGTCTAGTGTATGGTCGAATATGCGTCCTGTCGGGGCGTAAAGGGTAACCGGCTGTCGGCTAGATAATAGCCCGAAGAAGGAGAAGAAGAAGAAGAAGAAGAAGAAGAAGAAGAAGATCGTGAGGCGAAGCAGCAATTATCTCATCTGACTCTCTCCGTCGATATCTGAACGAAATGAAGATTGCTTCCCATAAACTGAGAAACCTCAACCACTCATACCCCAGAGATCAAATTGGACGGAGTCTCAGATTTCATCCGCCAGGTGCGTCAGCTCCCGGCGCCACTCGCGTGTTGAATTAGCAGCGCATCCCGCGCCGCGAGGGAAAACGAGGCCGCATTCTTTTCGGCGCCCCATCCGCCACGCGGGTGGAG
>BOPP01000058.1:532188-560691 GCA_017312745.1 Gryllus bimaculatus | reverse complement strand
ATAGCTCAGCCGCGCGGATTTACAGCTGCCTTCACCCGCCCATCGCCCTCTCGCTCCTCCCCACCCCACGCCGCTGGTGCTGCTACCTGTCTCGGCCGCGAACGGGCGGGGGCCTTATCGCGTCATTCTTGCCGCAGGACAGCGCCGACGACGTGGCGGAGTTCGGCAACGCTTTCGCGGTGATTGCCCTCGCCACTGTGTCATTGATGTTGGCTCCACAGGCACCCTCCGAATCATTCACGCCCCGACTCCAAGCCGGGAGAGGGGGTTAAGGGCATTAACTGTTGTCACTACAGTGCTTCTGAGCGGTTGGAGTCCCGACAGAGGGAGGATTTTCGACACTGGTTAGATAGCTACGTCGAGTTCTGTTGCTGTGCCAGAGACCGGCCGTTCTGAGCGGACGTTTTCTGTGATTTCGCCGGGCGAATGCCGGAGCAGCTCCCGAGCAATTTGGCCGTGGACCGCGTGCGATCTTCTCTTCTCATTCCTTATCCTATCCTTCCCCTTACTTTCACAATTCTGACATGCACTACACTACCTCGCATGCCGGTAGCTTTCGGTAGTTTGTGGTGACCATTCGGTAGCTTAAAGTTTGTCTCGGCTGTGGTCTGATGGTGGTAGATACCTGTTGGGGAAACCCCGCTAGCAGGCGTTGTGTTGGCGCCGGATCTCACCATGAAGTGGGGGAAGATCAACGTCATATCCTGAGCAAAAACATGTGCTACACTTAGGGAGAAATAACCTGAAGCGCCCGGAATCACTATCCAATTAATCAACCAACGAAAATCAATCGCTTTTTTTTCGTAACACAGTATCCAGTACTACAACTCAACTTCATAAATTATATTTACCCTACCACAACCTTAAGAACAGTTAAGTTAACTTAACCAACCAAACTGCTGCTACTACCACCACAACCACTGCTCGGGATACCAAAACAACATCCTCTATGCCCACCATCACTCTCAAATCGTCAACTCTTGTAAGAGTGATCACCCTCCCTACCATTACGTTATTCCGCCCCTTCCTCTGCTTAAACCACCACTGCCACCACCGTCATCGCCAATGCTCCATCACCCACACTACTCGATTCACTACCGTCACCTCCTCCCTCACCCAAACTCATTCCCCAGACCTCCGATAACCTCCGCCTCCAACCCGTCCCCCCACACCGCCGACCACCAAGAGCACGTCGGCCGCCATCACCTCCGCTTCACCAGTTACCCGCTGGCTCTCCACATGTTGTTCCCTGTTCCCCCTCTCTCCCCCTAGGGGAAAGGAGGGGGGGACGGGGAGCGTGCTAAAAAATGCATGCCAATTCCCGAATTTCATCAACAATTTGCGCAAACCGGAGGCGGAGCTCTTCGCGCTCGCGGGCTACTCAATCAGCATCGCGGCAACGCATTCCTCACGGCGCACCGGATTAAAAAGGACGCGATGAATTTTTTAGATCCCGAGAAGAAGAGGAGCAGGTTGCGTTCGGAGTCACGTCGCGGCGCGACACGAAAAATTGAACTCGTACCGGCGAGAGGAGAAAAAAAACGGGCAGGCGTTTTTATTTCTTTCTCTCGTTTCTTTTTTTGTTTCTTTCTTTTCTTTTCTTTGCGAAGTGGGAAATGCGACGCATTCTTCCAAATTTAGGAACTTGTGTTTTGTGGTGGGTGGTTGTGTTTGTGAGTGTGTATGTCTTTTTCTCGCTTGGTGCCGCTCTGAGGTGAAGCAACGTTTTCTTGCTAATTTGTGGAAAAGTGCTCGGTTTTGTTACGGATGGAGGTGGAGGTGGGGGTGGAAGTCATCACGAAAATAATGTGTGTGTGGGCGGATGTGTGTGTGTGTGTGTGTGTGTGTGGGCGTGCTTGGAAAACCTCGCGTTGTTGGTGACGTGATACAGCTGTTCGATACAGCGCAGGTTTCTCCTGAAATAACATGTTATTACATCTTTCTTTTGTTAATTTCTTGAAATAAAATTGTCTATTTTACGTTGAAATTTTGTGTTTAATGAAACAATAAATTGATTACAATGTTATGGAATTAAATTAATGTGTATGAAACAGATAATTGAAGATACATTACGGTATCCATAAATTTAGTCAACATTGTGACGTACTTTAACATTTCTGTATGCAAACTTCTTACAGAAGTAAAAAATAGAGGGAAAAATGTTTATCGGTTTTTCATCACTAAAAGTATACAGTATATTCTATTCCATTTAACGCTTATGTGGAATCATTCACGCGTAATTCTAGAAAAATAAACCCATAATTGAAGTAGACTGTTCTCCTTTTTAAACGCCGAAACTTTACAATAAAACAAAAAAAACGCGTTATTTTCGCGTAACCACACACTTCCCTTTAATTGACATCAATAAAATATTTCCATTATCAAAACGATCGGTTGGAACGTTTTCACTAGTGCTTTTGGGCGAATGAATCTTCATTATCCCCATCGGCGATGGAAAGCGGAGCACGGCAGTGGTTAGCAGTGACAAGTATATTTTAGGGCGAATTCCGATTGATAAATCTGGGCATCAGGAGCAGAAGCATTTTTACACGTGATAATTGCCTGTAACCAAGTAAATTGACACACGGGGCTGGGCGGGCCACGTGCACCCCCGCACACTGTGCCGGCCCTGCGCCGTACCTGGCCCCGGCGCGGGGCTAAGCTGACCAAATAAATAATTAAAAGTAATTAACCTAATATTTGTTCTGACCGAGCCACGGGCATGGATGTGGGAATGAACTAAAAATCAATTAATTTATTATTGCAATGAGCTCGAGGGAAGAGGGCGCGCCGGCCAGTGACGTGCTCTGGGGCGAACGCAGTGAGTGATATTAAAACGTGTTTTTATTTCATTGTTTCGCCCCGAGTTATATTCTAGCGTTTTGTGGAATATTCCGTGAGCCTGTGATTATACTCAACATTGTGTATAAATTTGCTTTGTTAATTACTGCTCCCACAAAGGAGGGCGGAGGCGAGGGCGAGCGGCGGGCGTGGCCGGGTGGTGTCGAGGGAGAGGGTGGAAGCGGGTGGGGTTGGGGGAGGAGGGGCTCCCATAACGGGCGCTGCGACCGTTCGCCTCTGCACAGGAACGCCCAGCCTCTCGCGACACCCCGCCCGCCGAGCGTTTGGATAACCTGTCAACGGAAAATAAACACAGAAATACATGTCACCCGAAAAAAATTCGTAATTTCTTTCGGTGCTCAAAGCAGTCTGTCGTGAAAATGACACAGAAAAGTGGTTAATTTTTTAAATGCAAGTGAGACGTTTTATTATTAAAAATAACGTAATGAAAATGTACATATTATACTCGTTTTTTTATATATTCTGGTTGATTCATAAACACAAGTCAAAGTAAAAAATTGGATTTTTTTTCATATTCCATCGTCAAATGACATTACCTTAATGGAATATTGGGCTGACTAAAATTGCTGGGAACTGATAATAAAGTATTGGGGTAACGAAAAAAGTCTTAATACCTATAGAAAGTACCAATATATAATTTTTTAACATTAATAAACTTATTAACTTTATGAAATCGCAGTTAATGTGAAACAAAATGCATTGAATTTTGGTGCAAATATAAGCATACAAATATATTTAACAGGCAGGTAGACGTCATTGACATGAAAGTTTGAGGAGTTCAAAGATAACAAAAATTATCTAAATTTCTACGTCAACTGGAAACGTTAATGAACATCAACATGTCTAATTTGCTAATGTTCAATAGTATTCTTGCAGAAAATACTAAAAATCACAACGAATTATTTCCGAAAAATATCATTGAAGTATTTTTTTTTTCTAAAAAGACGTATGCTAATTTAGGTAAACAGCAACCTTCCACCCGCTGCTTTGTTTCGGAAGTCATTTAGTACGAATTCAACGAAAAAAAAATTAACACATTAAACCAAAAGACTAAACAGAATATTTCTTTAAACACCCTACATAAAATCACTTCCTTTGCCAGCAATTAATTTACTTTTGCATACACTTTTTTCCAACCTCACCCTCAATTCTCTTTTCTGCAAGTAGGCTACTGGCTCCAATACGAAAAGAAAAAGAAAAAAAAAAGCACTCAGCACGAGGGTGACCTCCCTCAAACAGGGCCGACAAGCTAATACCCCCTCCCGGGAGAGTCGGAGGCGACCGACGCAATCGAGGGGAACAAATTTTTGCTTCCTTGGTCGCCGCGGGGAGCGCTAGCGAATAACCTCCATTACCCGCGCGCAAGATTTGCTGTTGGTGAACACCGCCCCGCCCCCCGCCCCGCACCGCGCAGGGACCCGCGCGTGGGTGTCCTCTTGTTCTCTTCAGGGGCATTACGCGACCAAAGAAATTAACGGCCGGCTCGGAAATCATTAAGAGAATTAATTACTGGGGGGCGCGGCGCTGCGGCCAGGTGGCGCCGTAAATTCTGTGCCGAGCGCCGAGGGAGGGGGTGGAGGTTACTGAGACGGCGGAGGGGGTGGAGGTAGTCGGTGGTGCTCCGGGTGGGGAAGGGGTACGTTGGCACCGGGAAGAGAGGGGAGGGGCGTCGGTGACGGTAGTGACTGTGGCAGAGGTAAAGGTACCGGTGACGACGGTGACATGGTGGGTGGCAGCGGTGTTGCTTGTAACTGTACAAATTTTTCGGGCTTGGTGTAACTGATGGTTGAAATGGGCTGTAACGATAGGATTGTGAAAAGTGGCGGAGTAACTGATTGATGAAATTGGCTGCAACGATAGGATTGTGATACATGGCGGTGTAGTTGATGGGGGAAATTTGCTATAACTATAGAATTATAATAAGTGGCGGTGTAATTGATGGTTGAAATGAGCTGTAACGATAGGTTACTATAACTATAACGATTGTTATAAGTTGCCGTAGAAGTAGAAGTATTGAGTTTGTGGCGGAGTTATCGGTTGTTTCGGACTTCGATCAAAAGCCATGGGTTTCTGCATGTAATATAGGTTCTTCTGGTTCTAATTTTGATACAACAAATGGGATGGCAGGGAAGTCTTACACGTATACGTGATAATGAGTAGGTACGATAATTAACTTGGTTATAGTTCTAAATCAACCCAGAAGCTTGAAGTACAATACTTGTTGTAGGTTGTTTAGAATTATACAATCTAAATGGTAAATAATGCACTAAATGTCATTGTAAAATTAATATTACTTATCTTTTGGAATCTCGGTACAGTCTCTAATTGTATATGAAGAGACAAGAAATGGTAAAATACCTAAGATGAATTAAAAAAGAGAGTTACAAGAACACTGGGATGTGACTTATATAGTACAATCGTTTTTTTAATCAAAAGTCTGGAACAATAATATATATTCCCAAAATATTATCCATATCTCAGGCGTGAAAAACATTCTCGAATACAACGAGCAGTGATGAAGGCTGGACTTATGTTGAAAGAATGTCTGAAAGCGAGCCAAAAATATTTAATTTAGTGTTCAATTTATTTAATATGGGACTTCCAATTTTAAGTTATGACTGATTTGAAAGAACCTAAAATTTTGTTACCAACATCAGTGGCACACTGTTCATCTGTCAATGCAGACCCGTTTATTGAAATGAGAAACTGCCAATAAACAGTTTCTCTTCTTGTACTATTTATTTGTAATACCAATTGAATATCTTATTGTACATTTACGGTTTCTTTATTGCTGCAATAATTCGTATATCGCAAAGAGACCTGTTTCCGTTTCTAATCGTCAAGGGCTAGTTACGTAAAGTAGGAAAGAATAGGGACTAAATTCGATCCCAGCAGACTCCACATGCAATGGCAAAATCAGAAAGGTTTGACCACAATGTTACATTATATTAAGGTATTTCTTACTCTTTGAGGATCGGCTACTTAATGTACGAAGATAACCGTATCTAAGTAATACACAATCCATACGCAGATAATTTTGAAGGTAAAATGTTATGGTCATATATTACAATAGGTGGTTCGTTTATTCATGGATGAGGCGACATCTTTAAGAAAAGAAAATATGGCTGTAGATTTTGATTTTCGAAACCCATGTTGACAATCTGAAAACGCGTCGTGTTTACTTAGAAATGTTTCCATTCGTACGTAAGAAAGTCTCTCTCTAATATTTTTGGAAAAAAACGACAAACGAGAAATTGGTTGATAATTTTGAATTTTATTTTTGTTGCCTTTTTTGAGAAGCGGCTTAATTTTAGTTGTTTTAAAAATATCTGGAACAATTCCGTCGCATACGGATACGTTAAATGAGTGAAATGACGAGTATATAATGGCTGGCGCGCAGGTCTTTAACAAATTATCCGGAAATTCATCTCAAAGGACCGAATATTTACCTTTTATGCTACCGATTATTTTGAGAATATCATGGAAAGAAGTTTCGGAAACGCATATATCGTGTCTAAAATGTTTGGGAAAACACTTGATGCTGAATTTTGTGGCTGAAGGCCCTTAGTGGGATCGGCAGCAATTCTCGAAAAGTATTGGTTAAAGAGACTAGCCACTGTTGCCGGATCGTTTACATTTCTATCGTTTTCTTTTAAAACAAAATTCTCTGCAAGGTTTGTAGTTGATTTGGTCAAACTTTTAACAATATTCCACATTGCTTTTGTTTTATTATTTGAGTTCAAAATATCCTGATCATGTTTCATTATTTTAGCCTGCCGTATGACTTCTTTACAAATATTTGTATTTTTTAAAGAAGAGGAAATATTGATACGTTATGATGCTTAGAAATGAAAGAAAGAATTCGTTTGTTTTTACACGATTTCCTAATCACTTGTGTTATCCAAGAAACATGCTTCTCCATGAAATATTTAATTTTCTTTTTTTAAGACTAAAGCAAGTGTTGAAATGAAAGCGTTGAAAAAAAATATATTTATCGTTTGTATCAACAGTATTGTAAACCATGACTCTTACAGCAAGTAACTGATGAATAATTTCATTTTATTTTTAGTAAACAAACTACTTATAAGTGTATTATTTATTGTGTCAGTGTTCGCATTGCTTATAATGATAAGAATTTGTGCATCGTATTCACTGTATCCTAAATCTTTTGTTTCAATTTCATATGGAATAGTGGTTTTGTTCATAATTGTTTGATGGATTGTATGCTTTGAATGTAGTGAGATCCGTGTAGGTACATTTATTGTAATATCTAAACCGAAGGAATGAATTAAATGGAGAAACTGCTCTTTGTCGCAAGATTTGACCATAAAATCAATGTTAAAATCTCGGCATACGACTGGTTTCAAAAGAGCGATTGTTGAATTTGTTTAGTGTTATCTCAAGATTTTTTTAAGAACATATAATCTATTGCTCTCTTTGTTGGAAGTCTGTAAATGCAAAGTAATATAATATTTAGCATAGGAAGATATACTACTGATCTTTCAAAAACATTTTCAACGGAATACACATTTAATTCCGTTAAGGAAATAGAACCTATTTAATTTCTAACATAAATGCAGGACTTTATGCGATTCCTTTTCTCTACAACAATAGCCTGCGAGGTAAAAGTTTGGAATTTGTAGAATGCAAAGTTCATTATGAAATATTCAATGTTCTGTAAAGCAAAGAACATCCATTTGATTTAAATATCTCTGTAGCTACTTTGATTTGTACTTTATTCAAGGAAAGCAGGTTAAAAGAAAACATATTCATTTATATTGCAATCAGTCGAACTGTGCTTGTTTTACACATAGGGATGTCATAAGGATAACAATGGAATTCAGAACATCCTAAATATATTCCAAAGCAAATAGTTTATTTTTATCCAACTAAATAGTATACCAAGTAAATTATAAGAGGAAATAGTACCGTAAAATGGGGTGACAGTGCAAAGGTGCCACTCACGCCTTTGTACAATTATTATGATTGCTATTGGTCAGAAAATTAAAATAATACGCTAAATGAATCTCCGCTAAGCTTGGCAACAATGGAAAAAATATGAACGTGTTTTGCAGAGATTCAGATGTTATCAGTTACTGATACAGTTAATTTTCATGATTAATTGTTGCATTCTTAGTATTCTGCAAGTCCTGTTCGTCAACATTTTGCAAATGTTTCGTGTATTCATCAGTCATCATTTCCGAAATGTACCGTCACATGACGCATAGAAGTTCGGCGCGGCATCTCTGAATACAGAGATAAGCCGATTATTTTTAAAATATCGAAAAGAAGGACAGGAGGAATGCCATAACCTACAAAAGAAGGACTGTAAGTCACCTTACTAAAGAGTAATTTTGGAATCCCTCTATTTGTTTTTTGAGATGTTTTAAGATAATATATTAAAAATAGGCTTTGAATGGTGTGCCACACATTTTTTAAGGTTTTTAAAGGTTTTCTTAGTTTTATGCGCCACAGTATTAGGTGAAAAGATCGGAGGGAGAAATTATTGCAGTTATTCTGATGAAACCCCTGAAAAGGCTCTTGACGAGATAAGAAAGAAAATATCGAGACGAGACGCAGTAGGACATGTGTAATGAGGAAGCTGAGATATGAGACTTACACCCATACATGCAAGATAGCAGGGCAAACTGAACTTCCCATCTATGAAACTAAATTGAAGCTTTTATCAAACCTCTAAAGGAGATCACGGTTGCTTGCTTTCGTGGTGATTTAAAATTATAATATTGTCAATTTTTTGTACAAAGTAATCCTAAAATACATGAGTTTCGTGTCTTTTAAATTGTTCTTTGGCCGGTAAATAAAAGTATTTGCATGTCAAATAAACTATTTTCTACAAAAGTGTTTCTTATTTCAATTTTTTGAAATTTATTGTTTAATGTCAGAAAATACAATTGGCTTAGTGCCACGCCACGTTTACTGCCATACATGGGAATATGTAGTGGCACTAAGTCCCCCCCCCCGTGTAGTGCATTTTTGAAAACTTCCACTCCCTTCTCGTTGATGATAGAAAATTGTGCGACTCATCAATTGTGCAGTGCTCTGCCAAGAGTATAGGTTCGAGATCCGACGGTAGCAGGATTTTTCGACTCTAGTCAGATACGTCGAATTCCTTATTTGGCTGTCGGCTGCTCTATCGGTAGTTTCTGGTGTTTCTCGATCAACAACAGGCGTATGGTGAGCAGTTAACAAAGGTCACGACCATATTGTGACGTCATGGATACTCACAGCGACCACAGACACAGAGCTTCGTAATAACAAATATATTATTAACAAGAAAACAAAACAAATATATACACTTAATAATCTACTTAAACGCCTAGCTCTGATAGACCTACTATCCCCTGATCGCGGGAGCGATCCAAAACCCGATTGAAGATGGTTTTGATTTGTGCATTCGCCACTCCTACTTTTTGAAGCGCGCACAAAGCCTAGCTTCCGTGACCGATGTCACGCTGGACACAAAGTCCGTTCTGGCCACCAACGCTGGTTTGCCTCGATCGCAGGAGCGATTCTTATCCGAATTGAGAATCGGCGTGAATCGTGGCACTCAACCACTCTTCACCTCGGAGCACGCACACAGCATCGCTCCCCCGTGACCGCAGTCACCAAGGACATAAAGTCCGCAGGCGTCGTCAACTAATGACTCCAGCCTCGCGAGCCTGCTCGCATATGCACCGTCTTGGCGCCAAGTTTGTGCACACGCACGAGGTTCTCCCACCGTCTCCAACCCGCCTACTGGCTCCGTACACTCTGTTATATAGGCGAGGCCCACGTGACCTCCTACGTCACGCCACCCCCTCGCTTGTTATAACAGTGAAAAGCTTCTATAAGCCGGAAGACACCCAAAGCCTTGTGTCTCCCGTCTCCGCGTTCTTCCCTTTACGGAAAAACCCTACTTCCTGTGCGAGATAATTCGCTCCCAAGCGTCCCCAAATAGATGCCATGAGGCACGCTGGCTAATACGTTACAATATGCATCTTTCCTGAAAAAGGATGTCCGTTCTTCCTGGCCCTATCTTTCCCCCTTACTTACCCACACTCCGAACATGCACTTCAATACCACCTATGTCGGGAGCTCAGAGTTTGTCCCGGCTGGGGCGGTGCCCCGCCCTTGGGAGATACCTGGATGAGGAAAGCCTTGCAAGCGGACCAGTAGGTTGGCGATGGACCTCTCCATCCAGCAGGGGAAGAACAACTCACCCTGATAAAAAAACATGCACTCCCCTTACGGGTTTAATTATCATAGCGCTTGAAGCATCCTGAAACACGAAAAAGTCATCCAATAAAGGAACATAATTAATTGATGAAATCTCTCGCGCATCTTGTTTCATATTTATTGTTCAAAGAATTTCCAACTAGTTTCCGCATGAAGCGCACTTACGTGTATCTAAGCATCTCATTTGCTGCGAAAACCTCGAACTCAGTGTCACCAGTTTTACGATAGGTTTACGAGGTATTCAAGTTTTAGAAATAATGCATTATATTAATTTAGCGAAATTTATATTTTCATATATGTATGTATGTATAGTATATGAATATATATTTTAAATACTTATGTATTTAATTAAAATTGTTCACACTTTTGTGCCATTTATAAACACAGTTCATACTTTAAAAATTATGTTTTGCCGACCCTTATGATCTGAGTTAACAAACCAGATTCATCTTTTTTGATTTCGTTTCTCTTCCAATGCATTTTCAGTCATTCGAAGTATTTCTTTTAACATAGGTTTTTATTCTAAAGTTATGATAAAAATTGGAACTTTATAAACTATTTGAGACTAGGGGTATATCTGTATAGCGGCCAGCAAGAAATTCCCCATATTGTGTAATCATTCAGGTTGCAAATTACAATATATATTATCATGCAATATCTAGCAAATTTTCATATTTTAAATGAAATGTAAATAATAGTATTGTTTAATTAAAACGTGCATGAAATAAATTGCAGTCAATCTTTTTAATTGTTTACATTGTTACTGCATTTTGTTTTTATTTGATTCAGAACTGATATTATATCTCGAAATAATTTACATTGTTTATTAATATCACCATCAGTAAAGAGTTAATGGACCCTTTACAATGCTAACCTGCTAATTGAACCAACCTACTTACGGATTTATATTACTTACCTTAAATTGCTTTGATTTTGTTGAAAAACTAAATGGATAAAAATGGAAATTTTACTGAACCTAAACACAGAAAACCGCTGCTATTATCTTCTTAACCTGTGAGGTATAGAACTTCAATTCAATATGCGAAGGTCGAGATCAGAAGTATACAATCCGCACTCTTGCGCTGACCAGCTGGGAACATTATCTCGGTTTACTCAGCTGGCATCGACGGGCACCTGAAGCGGTGCATACGTACTGCTCTCTCGTGGCCAGGATTCCAACCACATCCAAGCGCAGGCCAATGACCCACTTTCACCGGACACCGTTCATAGTATTCCGAATGGCCTCATGCCAACATTCTCTTTCCTTATCTGCGGCTCGTTGGTCTAGGGGTATGATTCTCGCTTAGGGTGCGAGAGGTCCCGGGTTCAAATCCCGGACGAGCCCTTGTTTTTTTAGTAACGATATTTCCTAGCGAATCGCATTACGAGGTATGCTTTCTTAGTAGAAAAGCAATGTTAAGTAGTCCGCTGCCCAATTGCGTGTCTTAAGAGAGAAATTGCACAGTTTGCATTGAAGCTATAAATAAACCCAATATTGCAGCTTGCTCTTCATCCAATGTTCACTGAATGTGTTGAATTCTGTTAAATTACAACCTATCAGTGCCTGTAAAATAAAAAAAAAGTGTTGATAATACTTATACCATTTCGTAAATTCTCCTTCAGTCTTTCTCAGGTATTTAATAATATTTTTATATCATTTTAATAACTATTACAAGGTTCTTCTGCGATTGATTCCAAATTTCTCAACAAAAGTACACGTTCAGAACTATTCTTATTTACTTGCTGTGAACAAAATATCGCGTACACCTCTTATCATCAAATCTTGAATCAGCAAATGAATGTTCATTCTTAACAATTGTGCCTACGCATCCACACATCTCCAAATGCATCTCTGACCTATCTCGTCAAACAAATGACGGCATCCTATCAGAAATATTTTAACGGACAAACTACGTATGCGAATTGCGAAACGACTTTTCTTTTATTTACATAGTCCACTCACGGGCTGTCGCAAAATAGAGAAGTATCCCTCCCGCTTTACCTGCACTCGCGTGCGCGTACCGGGAACGCATTTACGCCATTTTAAAATCCCTTCACCCGAAAAAAACAAAAAAACGAAAAGAGAAAAAAAAGAAAAGCACAGTTATTTCAAATTAGCTTTCTCGAGTCGGCAGTGGACGCCCGGCGCCACACCGTCGGGGAACGGCGCCAGGGCTTCATAATGAAGCCGCAGCGCCGTTGTATTATTAGTAGGTAAAACCTTGGGCCCGGCTTTTGTGAGGCCGCCGCAACAAAAGTCCATTCACGTACGGCGTATGCGCGCATTATGGCGTGTGTTTGCGCTGCTTTCGCGCCCGGAACAGCGTCTCCCACTCCAGCCACGCCCCTCTCTCCCCCCTCCCCCTCCCCATCCGCAGCCACGCGGCGCGTTGCACCCAGCCGCCGCACCGCGGCGCTCAAGAAGCCGTTGACACGTCGCCAACCGTTACACCTTGGCCGCAAGCGGACGGACTGATATGTTTGTTTGGACCAGCTGGTCCTTACCTTTTTCTGTCATCGACTCCTTTTAAGTAGATGTTCGTTAGATAGACCAAGGATGAAGTTCCCCCAAAAATTACTTAATATAAAAGCAAAATATGTGTTCTTCAGGATCGTAAAAAACACATTGGTCCTAACCTGCCTAATTTTTTAATAAAAGAAGTTTATATTAGTATAGGCTATTATGGAAAACCTTTCGCGGAATTCATGTTGGTATTGTTTACCTGCATGAAAATCATTAATTACTGTCAAACGTGTTTTGATATTTGCTGGAAAATATTTCGGTTTTGCACAAAATGTTGTACGATTTGTAATGAGTAGGGACGAGCTGTATTTAAATACTTGCATATAAAATACTGTTTTTTTTTAAATAATCCACACGTTCATCCACTCCAGTTGAATGACTTGTTTTTCTTTGCAGGTTTTATATATTAGACTTCTCATTTTGCGACTAGCCCCAGAGGATCGGGACGGAAGTTTCTTAACCAGAGTTATTACACTTCCTTCGGTGTGCTGGGAGCAATGGAAAGACCTTCACTCCTCGAACATCTTACCTTTGATATTTATCAGATTTTCAGCAAAGCTGAAATATGATGTATGTAATGGATGAATAGTTTTACATGTTTGCAAAGTTTCCTCGAAAGTTGCAGAGTTTTCAACAAAAATGAGACGTGCGCGATTGGCATAGATGTCCTTCATACTATCGAACAATCAAATTTAAAATCAAAAACTTTGAAGCAATTTTTCTGTTTTGAAAATTTGCTAGAAAAAAAATAACGGCTTCCCGAAGAGATAACATGTTTCTTTCAACGTAAATTTAAATTTGGAATAACAATACAGACAAAGCATAATATCAAACTAGAATTACAATGGAAATTATAAATGCAATATCGAAGAAAAATAAGAACTGTACGATTACAAGAAAATCTCAAATGGAATAAAATATAAATATGTACCTGAACAAAAAAAACATTAAAAATTACAATTGGACACCAAAATCGAATAAATAAATAAATTGTATTATAAAATTAAATTATATCAATATTTTATTAACATTAATTTATATATTTTAAACCATAATCGAATAAATTATTTTAATTTTTGCTCTGTTTATATTATTCCAAATTTAAATTTACTATAAAAGAAACATTTTTAATGTTTAAATCTGTTACCGAAAACCAGATGATGCACCACATTGTGACCCTAAACTTAGTGACTACTGCATAGATGCCACAAAATTTTTGTTTTAAAATATTAATTGATTTGATTATCTTTAGTGTAAGAGGATACCCTTTCACATTAAAATATTCAATCAATAGACAATCATTTCTGATTTCCCTACAAATAAGTATTTCATAGACATCGGTATATGACTTGTGTCCATATACGATTTAGGACGATAGACCTTTCTTTGAGATCTGTAATCTGTGTTGTCAGATACCTTCAACCATTTACCTCACATGACAAATAAAATACACTAAAACTAATACACTAACTTTGAAATAAACCACCATGCTATAAAATATTTTAAAAGTACTAAACCTATTAAAACAGCTAATTCTAGATGTTTTTAAACAATTTTTTCAACAAATTATCTCAAAATAAGAAGTGAATTCTAAAGAAAATTATGAAATTTATAAAATTTAATCCGTACCTATATTATGTGTAACTTAAAATCTCAGATCTGGTAGGATCACATTATTTTAAAAACAAAACAACGAAAGAAATCAAATCGAGTCTACAAGATATTATCAGCTATTCATTCCTATTTCAGACATAAATAAAAAAACACTTCAATGTTTTGTACTTCTACACGATTTCGTTGTTAAACTTCTTTATATTTACGCAGTTAGTACGAAATTATCACAATCACCAAGCAAGATAGCCTTATAAGTATTTTTACTACGCTAAGCTATATATGATTACCTGCATTATTCACTTGGAACTATTTTTGTGTTTTGAATTTAATTGAACTGAATTGAATTGATGCCTTACTTTACATGCTTATTTTATGCCTGACCACGCAAATTTCGCTACGCTCCTTTCACCAGCTAGAGGAGAAATGAGGTATTTCTTGAGCGACGAAACAGACCATTTGAATTTAGCTCAGTGGCTTCATTTGGGCTTGAGGATCTTTTATATGCAGTAAATCTACTAACATGGGACAGCGGGCTTTACTTCCCCTCCGAAGGAAGAGGTACGGAGGTATGGAGGTATGGTTTTTTCGCCCTTAAAAAAACATGGCTTCGGTCGTGTTTGAACCCGCGAAATTCGGTAAAAAAAATTAACGAAAACTTCCAAGCAAAAATAATAAGTTTGCCCGCTGAAACATTCACTAGACAAAATCCCTAAATGTAGGGGGAAACCCGTAACCTGGCAACACTGGCAGTAATCTGGTGCTCCGCCCTACGCGGCCGCTGCACAGGGCCACTCCCCCCCCCCCGCCGTGTGTGCGCGTGTGCACGAGCATCTAGTGGCAGAATCATGTCACCGCTGATGCGTTCGGTGCAGCGCGGGCGGAGCTCAGACCGCGCAGGCAGAGGCTGCATAGGGGAGACACTCGTAAGTCTCCCTTGCGAGGGCGCGACAGCAGAGTACAGGGTTGCCACCTCTTGCGTTTTACCCCAACTCGCCACGTTCAAATAATAATTTTCCGGTTCTAGCTGGTACTCGGCTTCTGACGGCAGGTTTTACCCTTTCAGGTTTTTTACTTTCCCGTATACGAACGTATATACGGAGTAATATACGTAGCATAGGGAAAGTTATGTAATGCTGCGAAAAATCGATTTCGAGATTTCAACGCAAATACACGTTTTGGGGGCCCCTGATACCGAAAATGTAGTTTTTCTCAAAACGTCCGTGCGTCTGTTTGTCTATCTGTTTGGCTGTCCATCTAGTGACTGTGAACATTACTAGCGCCTGAACCATGCGTGGAAATTTTTCCAAATTGAAGAAACCCCTGTTCATCTGGCTCGAGTCAAACCTTTAAGATTTTGAAAAACATTCTTAAAAATGTGGGGGTACTTTACATGAAGTCCGATTATGAACGATTACTTGCAACAGAAAAGGTCGTTTGTAATGCTGGTACACAAAAAAGTTGTTATTTAATAATTATATGGGTCTTGAATTTGTGCACGATTATGTTAAAACAAAACAGAGAACATGGAAATTACTTACTACAAGACATTCTGTCGTAAATTGTGAAACTATCAAAGAAAATCGGTTTGAAATTAGTTTATAATGTTAAGCTTTATTGCATGACATAAATGTGAAAACGAGCGATGTTAGGAGAGTGTTTTCAAACTTTTATGATAACATATGCTATTTGTTTTGCATAACAGCATTATAAATTTATAAAAGAATCAAACTTAATTTGGGAAACAAATTTCTTGTGAAGACATCTTTGCGAGAAACCTGTGGTCGGCTGATCCGTTTACTGTTGCCATCCCACGAGTCTCTACCTGCGATTGGCTGAACGTGTGATGACGCTATCAGTCGTTTCATAAAATGTTAATAGTCATCATTTGTGCCGTAAATTGCCGGATTATGAACGATTTCTTACAACAGAAAAGGTCGTTTATAATGCTAGTACTCAAAAAAGTTATTATTTAAAAATTATACTGGTCTTGTATTTGTGGAAGATTGTTTTAAAACAAAAATTACTATTAGTTTTATTTTTTACTCGACCAAATGACTACTCACGTCGTAAGTAGGGCCTACCTTTTTGTTGTCATTAGAAATATTTTGAGGACCTCTCATAGTTTGAATCCTGAAAACCTGAAGACCGAAAAGAAATTTGGTCGAAATATATTTTTCGAATGCCATCGTCACAGCTTATTCATAAATGTGTGTATGATACATCAAAACTTCTACTACACTACTACACTAGCGACGAATTTCTAAAAGCCAAAGGAAGCTTGATTGTAGTTCTCAAACTTACAAATAATAATATCCAACTCAGAGCTACAACAGCTGAAATATTACTTTGACTATTGACTCTCATGTGAAATAAAACAGTGAGTACTGATCCAGTTTTATTGTGAACTTATATTTAAGTTCAAATTCTAAGAAACGATCATCAACATTCTTGTAAAATATACTTCCCAAATTTGATAAAATATAACATTGTTGATTGAACTGTATTTCACGCGACGACTTCAGCTAATTGTTCATTGAAGCATGCACATTTCGTTTTGAAGAACAAAGGAAATGTCATGAGAATATCTACGAAAAAAGCTTTCAGTTATAATAAAGAATTAGGGATAAAAAAATGAGCATGTTTCCAATGGTCAGAAATAAAGCGATCATTCGAAAGCGAAATGATAGCTCGTGTCATTTTTGAAAATGGAACGAACGACGGAGCAACAAATTAAAATCGAAACAAAAGAGAGAACAAAGGAGTGAGCACTTCCCAACAATTCCTTCTGCCATCGCGCGTTTACTGTCGACCGCGAGTCCCCTGACGGCCCTCCCGTGTACCCTGGCCTTCTGCCGACAATAGTAAAAGCCGTAACGTTATTGCTTTGTTTACCTTCTATATGTGCGTTGTTTGAATGTTATTTTCATCCAGAGAATGACATAACACGCATAAAAGCACAATACGCATATTACAATGTTTTTGCATGTAATCATGCAAACCGTTTCTGTATTTTGTAGAATTCTCGACCATATAAAAACAATGTTTACATAATATTTATCATTGAAAAGACTCTATCGAAATGTTTGTTATTTTAGCGTCCGACGCAATTGTGGATCTTGCAACGAATCCGAGCAGCGGATGAGTTTGTGCTTTTGTTCCACGGAACGTGAAATAATGGAGCCCGAGAGCGCTGTGCGGCGTTTCGTCAGAAAGCGGAAAGGGGTGGGAGAGAGGAAAGGGGAGGGGAGGAGTGCGACCACGCCCCTACAATCGTGCACACACAAACAAAAGCGGTGCGGAGGTATCAGAAAATGGACTCCGGAGAGCCTTCACTAGGTATCAGACAAATCTGGTTCTAATGTTTCGTCCAATTTCAGTCAGGAATTCTAATATGTCAAGACTTTTACAATTTTTAACAATTTCTGACTATAAGATAGACATTACAGGCATTTAATAAAATTGAAATTATTGAAACAATGACTAATTAGTTGGGAACTAGTGATGCTTCAAAAGCACGCACTTTATCGAATTATTTATTGACCGCTCGGAATCACTAATCAGTCAATCGAACTATTTGTAGCTTTTTCGATTTTCGAAAATTCAGACAGTTCACAAAACAAGGGACCCACTGCATTTTTATATGAGTCCCCGAAGTTCATCATATTACACTCAAATCGGCACTACACCGTCACTAGAGTCTCTAAACTAGTGGTGCTCCAACAGCACATACTTGCTCGCAATATTACAATATTATTGTTATGAACGACGGAACGCCCATATATGTGTCATTAATTTCAAGTATAAATTATGCAACAACTACTAACTTTAAAAAAAAGTATGTGATCTTTTGTAAATCACAAGAAGTTAATTTTGTACAACATGCTTTGTCTGTGGCAAATATCTCTATCTTTAATTTTATAATTTTTCATATTTTTTGCAATTCTAAATTCCAGGAGCCGCGACATCAGCCAGATTGGGGAATATCAATTTTGGAAAAGGTCGGTTGACCCTATTATGAGCTAGCGTTGTGCACAGACAGATTGACAAACGTTTTGCCATCAATCGATTTTTCGCATGAAGGACGCACGACTTATGGATTTTGGCTTCAACACGTGGTAGAGGATGTTTTTCTATATTTAGCAACTGGATTTACCCACTTTTTCGCTACCAGGATCCGGCAACAATAGTTTTTGTGTCGAAAATTCGCCTCTCTCTTCTTACGTTAGTAAGTGCGAGAGAGTAAAATGTTGAATATTTCATTTTTATTGCAGTTTATCGACATTCGATTTTTAAATCCTTTTACTTACATTATTGTCAAAATATTAGTCGCTTTCATGTAATTTTAAACTATATTTGGCAAAAATCATTTTTTTCGAACCTCTACTACTCCTTCAATATTCATGCTTGACAGATTCCTTCCTGAATGCAATCTATTTTACAATACTAGACCTTTAAATCATTTCATACACTTTCTTCGAAATATGAGTAGTTATCGCGATTTTTTGAGAATATACTTAGAGAAAATACAAACTAATTCAGCTAGCAAATGTCACATTGTTGATTTGTCTAGCCTGCGCTAGTTTTACCTCCGATTTATAATTTACGAAAATTCAGTGTTCAACTAAAATCCAGTATTCAACAAACATGGCCATTTCTGGAAGCCCACTTTGCTCTATCTGACGAAATTATTTCGGTGATGAGCGTAATGTGTACACTCAGGACCATGTAGAATGTGCGGGGACGGAAAAAGATGCATTTATATGTGACTTTGCTCGCACTTGAATATATCGTCTATGTTCGAGATACATAAAGACAATTTTTTTATGCACAAAACGATAAACTTGTATTTTTGTAAAAATATACTGATTTCTATTTGCCGTTTTTCTTTTAGTTTTACCCAATTCTTAAAACGTTTGTGGGGTCTGTGTAGAAACCTATTTATAAATCCTCAAAATGTAATGTTTACAAAACATTTATTTTAATCTTAAACGACTTGGCCAACAATTGTAAATAGAATACAACATTTGATTAGTTAGTAATTCATTATATTTTGTTTTTAATTGTGCGGAAAATTGGATTTAAAAATATTCGAATACAAATTGGAGGCCCAGGGTTAGGTACTTTCCTCTATACATTAATTCTCAATTTTTTTACCCACAGCAGATAGCTAATTAGTTTAAAAATTATAGACAATTAAGTACAACATAATAATGTCATATTTTTTAACTTTAGTTTCGTTCCTGAAGTGGTGCTCGGGGTGTCATGACTTCGGGCGAAAACTACTTTCTTGGGTAATTCATTTGTCCAAATGAATAAATGAAAATGTCAAGAAAACTGTAGCAATGAAAAATTATTAATCACACTTAAACAAAATTTGATTAGAGAAATACTAAATACTGCACCCATTTCCCCTTAAATATATTATACCTCTTAATCTGATCGTTCGATACACAGGTGCAAAACTGCCTCACATGCACAACTTAATTTCAATCATTTGAAATTTATTACGAAACTAAAATATCAATGTTTTATGCTGTTATGAAACGAATCAGGATAAACGCTATTAATAAACATGCGCGTGCGCACGAGCAATAATCGAGTTGCGAGGTAATCTCAGTGCTCAATAAAATATCGAAATGAATAAATAAAAAAACAGTATATTAAATCTAAATTAAAACACACGAGCACTAGCATTCTCCCAGAGCATGCTTTTCATGGACTTGCTGTTAAAAAAACCAATAAAATAGAGTAAACCCGTAGGTAAAGTATTTCTCCAATTACACTCCAAATACTATAATCCGAATTATTAATTCAATAAAAATATTCAAGCACAATGTTGAATGATTAATTTGATACCACTTTGAAATCAATCGCATCATTTCTATGCCTACATGACAGGTTCTAGAATTCTAAATGGTTTCAATTTAGAAGCACCCCCAAATGTTTCAAATACGATGCAAATGTTTTGGCCACAAACTACTAAAATGTTGCATAACAAGATTAGCTAAAATATGAAATATGACATTCCGTTGAAACATTTTAATGGCGAACGTGAAGAAAAAGGAATGCATCGTATATAAAAAACAATATAAAGAATAATAATATAAAGAAGGTAATAAAACTAAACATATGAATAAAACGGCACTTTATGCAACTCGGACACTATTGTGCTTTGTAACATTGAATCTATGAATCATATGAATCAGAATACCTTTCACCTCATTCGTTTCCACTGCAACAATTCAAGCAATGATACTATAGCTGATAAAGATACTCTTCTGAATTCTAACAACAACGGAACTCGTAATGAATAATTTTGTCACTATTAACTTTCTCTACAAAATCTTGTAGAACATATTTAAACGTAGCACGTATTAATTAACTGGCAATTTCTTAGTTTACTTTCATGTAATATTTGAATCGGAGTAAACAATGTCCTGGAGCTTCAAATTTTGAAGAGCAAGCAGAAAGTTCTGGACATGGATCATTTTTTCAAAACATGAATTGTTGAATGACTCTCTACAGGCGTCACAGAGTTCATCCGACTTTTTTGTTTGCACTGATTCATTTATATTGAGGAGATAATGTTTTATCCAAAAACACGAACATTTCTCCCAAATTTTCACAATATTTCGCTCTCCTCCTTATTGAATGGAAAAAATTCTTTTAAGAATGTAATAAAAGAGTATAACCCTATTTTAAATCCAAATGTTAATTGAAAAATTTAGTGAGCAATTTTGTGCTTATTTTCACACAAAAAATTAAGTTATTGACAATCTTCATAAGAAATTGTCTGAAGCCCTTATAATCACAAATGAAATAAATTATAAACTTAGTAGTGATACACAATGGCATAGAATTTCTCATACTGGTTAATTTACTTATCTCTTTAGCCTGAGATAGCTTTTCGATTTTGCCCCACTTCCTTCTTAGTTACTACCTAACGGCACCTTAAGACATTGATTTACATTTTCTCAATTTGTAGGTCCCCTAATAGCACGAATGGAAAGGAAACATTATAGAAATATTATATATTTTGAGAATATCTTGTTGACTTTTAAAAATGCTAGTTTTTCACTTCAAATGTGTGAAAACTAATAATATTTTGAATCAGGTGAACATGACATTAATTAAAGACCAAGGGAATAAAAGAAATTTCATTTTAAAAAACCTATCTTCAATAACGTAGTTGTAGAATGTATGCTATCTTTGTTGCGAGTAACTTCCTCTAATCTTACCAGAAATTATGGGGGGGGGGAGAATTGAGCTATTTATAAGAAGATTTTGAAAATATTCGGAACGGGGCTTAAGATCCCCNNNTTTTGGGGGGGGGGAATCTTGTGAATGGTTTCGGCGCTAGTATTGTGGACAGTCGGGGAGAGAGTTACGATCGGACACACAAATAGACAGACGACGTGTATTTCCGTTGAAATTTAGAAATCGATTTTCCGCAGTTCTACATAACTTTCTCTATACTACGCATGTTACTCCGTATATACATACATAAACGAGCAAGTAAAACGGCATTTCACATTTATGCGTTGTGACATATTGCTTTGTAATTGGCCAATTTTCATAAATAGATTAAGGACTCATCTTTCAGCAACACAATTTAGTATATTAATTTTATTTCAGTACATGATTAAGTTCATTGGCCGTTCTATTTATTTCACCCTGTCTTTTCATGAATATATTTTTTTCATTTCTTTAAGAACGTCATTCAATTGTTAATTTTTATGTACCTCCGTATTGTGAATAAATTTACGCATTACGCATTTACACAATTCACGCATTATGTTCATAAGGACATGGTTTTCTTTATAAATGTTAGTCGTGGTAACAACATTCAATAACCTTCTTTAGGCGGGGCTCTACTATCCGCCTGACTCGCCCTCCAGGCCGCAACGCTCTTCCGTGCGTGGGCCGCGAGACCCAAACATCTATTTCTCGAGCGGATAAACGGCAGATTAGTTCTTCTGCGTCATTTCACCGGCCGAGTGAGTCGCTGTTCTTTTCCCGATCGGCTGGGCGTAATGTTTTGCGGTCGCCGGGGCGGCAGCACGGAGAAGCAGAGGCCGTTTCGCTGCCTGGGGCTCCTGAATCAGCCGAATATTTCCGCGCGCCGCTGCGGCATTTCCGTTCAATTGAGCTATCGGAGCTGCGTCGGCCCACAGATACCGCGCTCGCCCCCTCAGGCGCCGCCCACGCCCCTGCGCCGCGCGCCCGGCCCGCCGCCGTCTCCAGCCCTCGCCCCTACTCCGCGCCGCCGTCTCCAGCCCACGCCCCTACTCCGCGCCGCCGTTTCCAGCCCACGGTCCTTCTTTATGCCGCCGTCTCCAGCCCACGCCCCTTCTTCACGCCGCCGTTTCCAACCCACGCCCCTACTCCGTGCCGCCTTCTCCAGCCCACGCTCCTATTCCGCGCGCCCGGCCCGCCGCCGTCTCCAGCCCATGCCTTTCCAGCGAACAGAGTCGAAAATCTGTTGCGGGGGACGATCGAACTTTATGAGCGTGCACTGCTGACAATTCTAATTTTTGTAACAATAGATTTTTCGGAGCCCCTACTAGTACGAGTGGAAAGGAAATGTTACAAAAATATAATATTTTTTGAGAAAATCCTGTTTTTTAATTATTTTCCAATAAGTCTTTATTTGTTTGTTTTTTATTTTCAAAAAAAGAAACGCGTTGAGGCATCTGAATGCTTCGTTTTACATTCGCGGAGTGGGAGAGATCGAATGTTAGGGTGTGGCGACCTTCTAAAACCCGCCTTCCCTGGTTCTGGCAATCGAAAATTCTGAAAATAAAAAATTAAGTTTGTCATCACACGGCGTTTGAATCAGTTTTCCAAAAATATGATGTGTCACTTCTCTTGGCTGTATTTTTCACGTGTTTCTCCAAACTCAGCAGCTGCCTTTTCGTGGAGTGCACGTGGTCACGTGGTGAAAACGAGTACCTATATATTAATGGGGAAATAAATCGTTCATTTGTTCACAAACTAAAGACATAAAAAAATTGTAATTTATAGAGAGAATAGGAATAAGTGTTCTACAAAAATTAAAAAGGGAAATTTTGCAATTGCAAAGCGTTGAATTGAAAAGATTAAGCATCGAATACAAACATATTTTTTCATAAATGCTGTTTCCTGTTCACTACCATTCGCTCAAATTTCGTAATACGAATGTGCACTCTTTTGGGACTTTATACTGAGAATAATAAGCATTTGAGAATAATGAATATTTACTGTAATTCAGTTGCAGAGAAACACATTGAGAAATGAATGAATAACGGCAATGAATAATGGAGATTGAAATGTGTTTGTAACTCAACGATAATAATTATCTGGAAATTGAAACATTCTCATTACTGAACATGATGTTTGAGTATTTATATTTTTCTGTTTTCAGAAATGGCACCATTTGCTGAAAAATACTATTATTAAATGCTGATAGCAACAATGCATTGTAAAATATTTTTCGATTTAGTTTATATTTTGATATGTGCATGAAAGCAATTTTAGTGCAAGAAAATTTCAAACTTCCCATTTAAATAAATATAAATGACAGTCAATTCTTTGAATATCTACGAACGATATACGAGTATGTAAGTCAGAAATACATACGAAGTATTCTTCAGTATTATTAAATTTCTGCCTATGTTTACAATCTCTACATATCACTAAATATTTTAACTGAAGTTTACTTAATTTTTATTAAATTATTTCTTTAATTAAATAAATTATTAGTAAATTATTTATTTAAGATCGCTTAATAACTACTCTGCTTTGCTTCTTTGAAGATCCATAGTCTAGTTCTGGTCTCATTCTCTGGTTCTCATTATGATCTAGTTTTTCCTTGTAAATCCATGAATTTAAGAAACATTATATAATGAAAAGTATTTAAAAGTTTAAATTACAATTCCCAAAATTCTACAGAATTCCTTATTAATGAATTAAGATGATAAAGTTTAGTCATATCAGAATATTATAAATCTTTTGTTCGCTTTTTGAATCAGTGACATTCCATGAAAATATTTGGAATCTGTTCGACAAGAATGTGAATTTTACTTCTATCATAAGAAGTAGCGAATCTGGTAAGGGTGGTGAAACCTAAAATAAAACGTTTATTTTCTATTTGACCTAAAATTGTATCATCCAAAGATGTTAACAGTATTACATACATTTCCCGCAAGAAAGAATAGCGTCTGCGTCGGTTGTCGCGACTTCTGGTGGAGAGTTGTAGACAACCACCCGTATCCTGAATTTCGCGGCGCCACTCACGTCGATAGCTTCAAGGTGCAGGCAGTGAGTAGGCGGTGCTTAGCTCCTGGTTGCCGGGTCTTGCCCCGTAACCCACCAGTCGGGCCTATGGCGCGTCGACGTTTGAACAGGATCGGGTGAAGAAGATTCTTCGGAATGCTCTGGAATACACAGATAGAAGCCGGCAGGAACCTGATACCACCCGTCTGGTTGCCAAGGTTTTGGCGATACTCACGTCAATAGCCTAAAGGAGTATGCAGTGAGGAAACGGGAAGGGGGCTCCAAGCCGCTCAAACCAAAGTTCGGGTGGTCCCCTATTGGGCTCTTGGCTTCGTCGAGGCACTGGCCCGATACTCTGGGCAAAGAGGAGGGACGTGTTCCCGGCGCACGTGAGTAGCGCATTATTTGGACTCCGGTTCTAGCCTGGATAGATATTAGCTTTGAGCTGGCAGGACGGCCCTAACCCAGGCATTAAATGGAGAGGCTGCCGTGAGGGCAAACTGCGTTCCGGTGGGATCCGGATATCAGCCTGTCGGCGTACTTGTGCGCGCCGGGGCGGGGCGGGTTGCGGATAAAGGTAAGAAGCCATAGGCTTCCAATATTTGGTCGAACACGTCATACTCCTATACTAAAGACTGAGATTTCTTTCTCAATACAATTTATTCCTCAATCGTTTATCTTGGTGACATGTAATTTTAAAAAAATATTGACATTAAAAGGGGGGAAAGTTACGGTATGATTCATATTTCCTCTACTTTTGTTAATTTTCGGTGCTATTTCTTGACTTCTACCTTGGCGTAAAGAAGCTCCACACTAACACTAATAGCTACACTTCTTTCCGGTGTTTAAGTGAGAAAACGAAGTATAATACCGCCCCTCATCATTAGAAGAAACCATTAGCGACCACAAGGTTTTTTTGTATTTCTATAAAATAATCACAGTCATACTAGTAATATCATATTCCGAGGAGGAACGGTGTCATTTACTAGCTCAAGTCAAGATGCGGAATGCCTGACCTAAATATTAACGCAACTCATTAAAACGCAACTATCGAAGTGTTTTCTCCCGTTTCTCAACATCCTGCATTTCTTGTAAGCACGTCGTTCTGCTGTTACGTGTCCGAACAGGTGAATAACAATAGGAAACAATAATGGCGGCCGGGCGCTGCTCGCTTGCAGCAGGCCACGCCACTCGGCAGCGCCGGGGCCTCGTTCGCGGGCGCGCGGTCGATCTCCGCCATTGCATTTAACGATAATTCTGCCTCTTTTGTTTCCGGCCGTTACGGCAAACAGTTGAAGCTGCCTCTGCGGGCGCATTCTGGGCATTCTTTCCTGAATTTACTCGGGACGCGCGTTATCATAAATATCGCGGACGACGGGCAGCCGCGGCGGCATGGCGTAGTATTCGCGTAGGAAAGCGGCAGCAATGCCAGGGGATGGAATACCGGGCGTCGGCTTCAGAGACTGTAGCGTGTTGCCGTGAATGACTAGTAATAACAATTTTAAACTTTTTAACTTTTTTTAACTTTTAATTTACATTTTAACTGTGAAATGAGGCAGTAGAGTTGATGGTGGATATTCAGCAACCCGAATAATGCTTCGTGAATTAGCTGGAATTAGGAATGTCTCCTAAAACACATTTTTGTATTTAAAGGAGAATTTTGTAAATAATTGTAATATGAAACTTTTCTAATTTTATGTGCATTTAAAGTTATAATGATTAATGGAATCATAAATTCATCATTAATGAATTGTGAATGCATACATAATTGTGAAAGTATACATAAGCCGAGTTCTGAAGTATATTAACGAAATTAGTAATTAAAAAATATTTATTTAAATAATCTGTAGTATATTTAAGAATAACCCATTTCTGAGTTTATATTAAATTGGTATTATTTATAAGCATAAAGAACAGCGGGAAAAGCGTTATCGAAGAAGTAATATACAATGCAGTGAGAAGCTCTCAGCATCACTCACAGTCAAGCCTAAAACTAGTAATTCCAATATTTATCTCTTACGTGATTGGCGTTTGAATCAGAATATTCCAATTTTGTTTTGAATCTTTAATTTAATATGAATGTTTTAGAGCGAAATGATATATTGTTATACATATTTTATTAATTTTGAGATAACTTTAACTACTTTGGTGGAGAATTGCTCCGAATTTGAAATAATTCCAAATTAATTACATCCATGTATTAATCAATATGATGAATTTATTACATCTAGAATCGAATGTAAGCTTTTTTGCGGTAGAATGCCAAAAGTTTGGAGAACGGAAATATGTACTATAAGATCCAATGGTGTCGTAATAATGAACAAACTATGCAATAGGCATGAATGGTGAAGATAAACGTAATGAAATGACATACCTTCATGTTTTCATTATTCATATCAAATTGAATGCATGTGTATAAGTCGCATTAATTTGCAATTATAATGAAATGTCCGATTCCCCAGCTCAGTCAATTAGAGCAGGGCTTGGGTGACCGGTGAGGTCCGCTGTTTGACGAGTCACTCCGACGGACAGGGAGAAGATGGGAGGCGCTCGGGCGCTCTCACTCTAGTCTAGTGAAATGCGAGTCGCTCGTGAGCCACTGCAGCGGTCCTGCGCGGCTAGTCCGAATTGCTACACTTAAGCAGACCTAGACTAGAGCATCCTGGAAAATATAAGATTCCGGGATTGGATCCTGGTGGGATTAAATGCTAGCACTTTACTTCGTGAGAATCTATTTTCGATTATGAGTGAATATACACTTAATATTTTGATTCCTATACTCAAGCGCACTTTTAATTTCAAAACATTGGTATTGATTTTTCTTAAAATTTCTCCCTTTTTAAAACATGACTGTTGGTGAATAGATTTTCCGTCAAACATTATTCTACCATTGTATGATCTAGGATAATCACTTTAACAATATAATGAAAATATCACACAATTATAAAAAAAATACGGCCGTCACGAAAAATTAATCGTTGAATTTCGAAACGAAAATGTAAAAGAATAATTAATATTATGATTAAACTCAACTGAAAAATTCATAAAATGTATTGATGCGCTTGGTTCGGTTTTTAAATTTTGGCACTTAAGAAATAAATGGAATTCAAAACCAAACAGAAAGAAAAACTGCTTTCATCTTCTTCGAATTTTAGTTGACGTTAATAAAACATTAGAGATTTTTGTACATTATTTGTTAATGAACCAACGAAATTAATTGGAATCTATAATCACACTATACTTCACCTATTAATGTAATAATAACCATCATAACTCATCATTCTGAAGTAAGATGTGTAAAACACTGAAAGACAGTGAAAATTTCTACTGAATTAATAGATGATAGAACACATCTCGGATTCAACAGCAATAACCGCTTGCTTGCAAGTTCGAAAACAAACACTACTGACAATTCACACCGTTTTCTTTAAGAGTTGCGAATTACAACAAACCTTAAAACAAAAACAGATAAACAGCAGGCATGTAGATTAAATCGGTTGATTCATTATTTCGTCTTTTCAGGAGGGTCAACTGCAATGGTTATTAGACCATTAAGTGTAATACTCGTTTGTTTTATCATGGGAGGCGTCGACGATCTTCCTCCGCTGAATGGCTAAATTCGTTGCCGTCGTATAAGTCGGCTTACTGGTTTTCCCCAACAAGGTATCTTCCACCAGTGGCACCGCCCCAGCTGGGACAAAGTGTAAGCTTGCGACTGGCCTCCCGACACGCGGATTAGGATAGGATGCGGAAGGAAAGAACGCGGGCGGTCTGTGGCCCGGTTTTAAAGTACTGATCCTGCATTGAGATTGTTTGAGAAGGTTGGGAAGACGGTTGGGCGAGAGGTTGGACGGGCAGTTGAATGCGCGATTGAGGGTGCGAGGGTGATTGGGCGGACGACTGAGTCGGTGTTTCAGTTGGTTAGGCGAGTAGTTGGGGGCGGGTGGTTGGACGGGCGGTTGGACGGGCGGTTGGACGGGCGGTTGGACGGGCGGTTGGACGGGCGGTTGGAC
>BOPP01000058.1:485526-532139 GCA_017312745.1 Gryllus bimaculatus | reverse complement strand
CTTGGCAGGCGGTTGGGCGGGCGGGAGGTCTGTCGGGTGGCTGGGCGTGCGGCGCGAGGGAGGGCCTTTGTGTGTGATCAATCCCAGAGCGCCGCCACTTTTGAGGCGAAGTGCGCGTCGTTCGGCAGCGCGGGTTATCGCTCTGCATACACAACTAACACTGGGCCGCTTCCCAGGCGGCGCTCACTTATTCACGCGGAGAGGCGGCGGGAGAGGGCGCGGAGGCGAGAGCGCAGGAAAGGCGCCGTTCCTCGAACGCCTCCCCGCGACGCCGGCGCACAGTGGGAGCGCGCGTTGCTGTAAGGGCCACAGGCAGGTTATATTGCTACTTATGCCACAAGCGAGGATTTTTATTTGATTTTATTAATTTTTTTTTGGTATTCCAACATTATAAACGACCGTTTACGTTACAGGAAATCTTTCATAAAATGACATCTTACGGCACAGATGATGACATATTTGCCGTTTATGACACTATTAAGTCATCAATCTTTCAGCCGATCGCAGCGAGAGAATAGCGGTAAACCGAATGACCGCATAGATATTAATTACCTGTATCGTCAAAATAAAGTTCTCTACAAAAATTAACTTTGATTATCTTGTAAATTTATAATGCTGTTATACGAAAAATAATGTACGAAACTCGTCAATAATGTTGCTTTATAGAATTCGTAACAAATCTGAAAACTCGCTCACATAACATGGTGAGTACAAAACATGTACTCATGCAATAAAGATTAACAATATAAACTAGTTGCATAATATACTTTTATTCTCACCTTTTCAGCAATTGCATTGCATATATCATCCACATCGTACTAATTGTTAATAAAATGAAGATCCTCTGCCCTTGTACGTAGCGCCGACCTCTCCAGCAACTTCTTTCCTCTAATCGGCCTTCTCTTTGCCACATGCGACTGTAGATCAATGGTTCTACATCTTTGATCCTGAGCCTTTTTCTCCATGGTGATATTTTGCTACTGACACAACCCTTTGCTTTGCAAAGGGTTCGAAAGCGGAGGATTAATACATATTTCGACTTTATTTTATTCATATTATGAGAACGTTCGTATCCTAAAGCATTAATTTTCGTATGTGAATGAGCGGGCTATTCACTCCCGAATGTCGTGTATAATTAGGATTATGTAATTGAAAGATAGAAGTTGAAATTTGCAAAGGCTCTATCGCATGTTTGGATTGTCATTACAACATATGTTAAAGGAATATAGAAAAAAAGACCTCTTAGCATTTTGGCACAAATTATATTTGTAAAGGCATTTAATTAGAGTATAAAATGAGTTTATATTGTAATATATTGACGATCATTTATGGCAGGAAAGAATAAATTAAAATAAATGTGTACCCGTCAGGTCATCCAATTTCTGATAATTCCATGAGTATAAGATTTTGGACAAACACACAATCAATTTACTTTGAATACATATTGACTTGCAAACGTGTCAGTTCTGTCAAACATTCGTATGAGCTAAAATATGAGTTAATGTAGAAAATAATACTGGTGGCATGTTTTCAATGTCTGTTCATTATCCTCGGAATAATCCGTCGTTGTCTGCTCCTCGTGTGGATCTATTTCTTTGTTGTCAGGTTCCGATTAGATATCATTCAAAAAGTACGTTCGGAAACTTTGGTTTTCTCATTTTTTAAATTTTTTTTTTTGGGGGGGATAGATTTACAAAGTTCTGTTTACATGAAACTCTTCATTTGTATTGTTGGCTTAAATCTAATCACTTATAAACTAAATATAGTCTAAACGACAATTAACGAGGGGACTCACCAAACACCTCTAAAAATAATTAAGATTGGCATAAATATTCAGAAAATAATGGATAGGACATTGTTTTTTTTTTAGTTGGATTTTCATTAAATTTTCCTATGTTAATGCGTCTATCTTGATTAATGAATGGCAAGAAAGGCTATGTGGTGTGCGATGGGTTTTAGGTTAAGTTCGTGATGTAATTGTTTATTGGAAATCAATCAGGAGCTTGGGTGATAGTTCGTAGGTATTTGTTTTTAATTCTCTGAATTTGTTTGATATTATATTTAGCCGCGTTTGTCCAAATGGACAAACGTACAGGAGAAAAGGTCTTTTGATGGTTTTATATAAGGAGATACTATTATTTAGTGATAGTTTAGTGTTATTTATTTGTGGTTTTAACTGTATTATTTTCGCCTTGGCTTGTGGAATTTTGGTATCTAATTGTATTTTCCAATTGAGGGTTATGTCCAAGTGAAGGCCAAGGTATTTAACGGCATTTTATGAGGATCTCAGTGGATTGTATTGTTTATTTTAAACGGAACAGGGAAGGAATATGATCTGAAAGTGAAGACTTTGGCTGTAGATTTTGAGGGGTTGATTTTGATTTTCTATTTCCTTGCCCATGATTGTTTTCTCATAACTCTCACTTTTGTTGCAAAAGTGTGAGTTAAATTGTATAATTTTTAAATTTTAAAGAGTATAAATTGTTAATTACTAAAGGTTTATTTAGTTTGATATTATTAAAATAAAATGAATCAAAATTTACAGTTTTTTGTTCTAACCCGAACTCCAGTTTTAACCCATTCTCCGAATCCATATTAATTTACTAAATTATTTTTAATAAAATAACAATACATAAAAAATTAAAATGTTCATTTTTAATCAAAATCCATTCTCTTTCGGATCCGTCACTATTGCAAAATTCTTTCTCCACTAAAATCAAGTATTTTCGAACGGCCCCTTAGAACTCTCTTTTGTGGCCAGTTAGTACAGCAATCACTCCAACCGTTCACCACGCGCCGTCACCTCCCATCGCCCTCCATTGCCGCTTCCGCCGCCTCCACCACCTCCGCTTTCGAGGCAAAATACCTTTTAAAAATCTGGCCGGCTTCCGACATCCGCCTACAGGGCGCGGAACGGGGTGTCGGGTACCTGGCGACCCCTCGCCCCAGCAGTCGCCTGCGCAGCACCCGCCTCAGCCCCCGCCCCCGCGCGGCGGCGCTCTCTTCCGGTCCTCATCGGAACTACTGCAACGCCGCCTCAACACCCACTTCCGGCGATTCTTTAAAAAGGTTGCGCCTGTCACGGGAAGGCCCGCCGCGCCGCGCCGTCGCCCCCGCCTCTTCCTCCATACAGTCGCCCCCGTTCCCACCACCCGCGCCGCCGACGTCGACGTCCTGCCGCCACTTCCAACGCCGTCGCTGCCGCACTGGCTGCGTTGGCCCGTGGCAGCTTTGCCGTGGCCTCTCCAACCTTTTCAACTCCTCGCTGACCTGGAGGTCTTCATATTCGAGTCCAATCGGTGGCGGATTTTCGAAGGAAACTACATAGAGAAATCATTACTTCAAGAGTAATTCTAGCTAGTAATAGCTCGGATCGGCAGTTTTACCATGGTTTCTTTCATCAATGTTAGATGAAAGCCACAGAAGTACCTAACAAACGTAGCACGGACCGCGTGTAATATTTCCATCCTCATCCTCGCCTCTATACGTACTCACACATTTTCAAGTACACTACCGTACTTGTCGGGAAGCCATTCAAAATCTCAGAGCTCGGTCCGGCTGGGACGGGCGGTGCTTTTCTGAGGCAGATACCTACGGTTGGACGGCGTTGAAGGTCGGCTTGTAAATCGGTGTCGGATTTTATGTTGTGGGGAGGAACACCATCATTGGGATACAACTCCCCGAGATGTATGGAACAAATGACCATAGTAGTTGTCGTGTCGAGAAATAATCCAGCGTTGCCGCACACGCTGTCGCTATCGCCGCAAATCAGTTCCCGTCCTCCGCTTCGACGCCACTTTTTCACCCCCCCGGTTCCCGTCGTAGACTGTGCCATTCCTACGGCCAGCTACTACAATCTTCACAAACTCCACCTCCTCGCCCATCTACATCTCTGAGTGCCTCTGCCATCACAACCACCAGCGTCGGGGCCTCCCCAGCGAAAGCACCCTACTTGACTTTTTAATTTTTTTCGTTTTCGTGATATCTCCCTACCCCTTTTCTCGCTCCGTCGCGCCCGCCGTCTCCTCCCCATTATTATTCCGTTTCTTTCATGTTGCTCCCCTTCTTCCTTACGATAATCCCATTCGACATTTCTTATGACTGCGGAAACATTGTGGGAAAATTATGGATTCCTCTCTATGCACGTAAAGTTGGGACATGGGTGAAAATGGCTGTGCTTTTAGGAACTCTGGCAGAGAAATTGTTCAAGTGGTATAGTTGACATCTCCTTGTGATAAGAAACTTGTCAGGTAATTGACCTCCTCCTGCTTACTTTCTCATACTTGACTTTCATCTACTTTTGTAATTTGTTACCTAATATCTTCGTAAATGCTATACGGTCTATTATCGTTATTTAAAATAAAATTACACAGAGGTCAATACACGAGTCCTAATTTACAAAAACAAGTTTTAAATACATAAAATTTTTCTAGCATCCCCATCGTAATGAATAGGACGTGTACCTTCTGAAACGATTCATGAAATATTCTTTCTTCTTGTAACCAAAAATACATAATTTTCTTTGCCATCATCAATTGACTGGCGTTTAACTATAGATTGAACAGGTAAAAAAAAGTTTAAAATAGTGTGTTAATGTGTCATAATACGTCAAATTTATCAAAACATAATCGTCATTTGTGTGGTTTAAAAATCTCGAAGAAAAATCGTGAAACCATCATGGTGGCGTTTACAAATCCACAAGAAAAATCCTATAACCACCATCTAACCTCAGGTATCAAAATTCATCACTACCACCATTCATCCATCGTCATAAAATGTTTTTCTTCATTAAGATCCGGGTTTCACATTAAGAAATAGCAAATTTTAATTTTATTCGTTATTAAATTTACAGAATTAACTAATTATTTATATAATGAATTGGATTTCGTTCTTAGTTGCTGGCCATTGTACTAACTCGCGTATAGAAAAGGTAATGTAATACTGCGGCGAAATGCAGCGATGTTTTGATAGGAAAACTCGTGGTCTTGATATGAAAAAGTGGATAAATCTACCACCAGTATGTAATAAATCACTTACTCTAAACCTTGTAGTCAGAATCCACATTTGGTGAATCCTTGATACCGGAAAATCGGTTGACGGCAAAAATGTGTGCCTAAACCGTTCAAACGATTTTCTCCAAAATGTATATTTCCCTATTAATTTCATGAAAATCCCCTGTCCTCCTGGTCGAAATCGAGGCCATGTGAAGTTTAAACGGATATTCTTTTTTCTTTTTTGGGGAGGTGGAGTGGGGGTGCGTTTTCTGCATCAAGCATTAATATTTTTTTAACATTTCACAAAAATGAATTCAATTTTTTCTATTGGAATGATTTCTCGGATAATGCCAACAACACTTAAGAAATAGTGCACGTCTCATTTCTTGAACACTCCTTTTTTTTAAACCCGTAAAAATTTAAACGTTTTTCGACGTCGTCCTACAACTTCAATATTGAATACAGAGATTTCTTTAAGAAGATTCGGGATGCTAGAAAATGTAAAAAAAGAAATGTAAAGAAATACCGATATCTTTAAATAAGATCATATAGAACTTTTTGGAAATAAGTGACGTTTTCGAGTAATTTTGCGTCAAAAATAGACAATTATTAAACAATAGTTATTTTCTCAAAAACGGTTCCAAATTTTTCTTTAATTTTTCTCTCGGATATTATAAACGATGCTAAAAATGGCGGAGTTTTCATTTTGGTTGTATTCACTGTATTTTAGAACATCTTTTGAGATTGTAATTTTTATTAATTTTATGGAATTTATGTCTCCACTGGCATCTCGCAAAAATCTTTCCTGTTCTTCCCAATTAACCTCTTACTCTTGTATGTTGACATTTTTGCTAATTCTCAAAACATATAATCTAAAAATTTTACTGATAAAAAAGCTGATTTCAAAGTTTTAAACGTGAGCAATACATTGCAACTAAACAAGATCGAATGGTCTACGATTTTCTATCTTCTTCTTGTCATAAGTGAGACAACATCATGATTTATCTCGAATTGTTCTGACACTTAATGTAGCGGATTATCACATAGTTTATGTATCCAACAGCAGTATTATATATCTGAATATAGAAACGAGTTGATTTTTACTTGAGTGATAATTGATTTGATTTATAGGGCATGCCACCGCATCTCCCAACGTAGATGGTAAAAGACGTTTATGAAGCCCACAAGCACTAATCTAGCCCACAAGATTCAGAAAAGACGCGCAATCGTTATCCATACTTCATTTCTCTCTTGAAACACATTAAAAAACGTCATATTTGTTTAAGGATAAAGGTAAACAAACTGAAGAAGACAGGAAAGACAGGAAAATTGAGGACATAAAAAGAGAAAGAATGACTTTAAGACATATAAAATGCATTGATTGAGAAGTGAGGACATAAAAGTATTCAACACCAAATGTCGGAGACATTTTTACGTTTTACAAACTGTAAGTATCAACACAATCCATCTCGACAAAATGTGAAAGGTTATGAAGCCCTTTTTTCGGCATTTTTAAGACTAAATGTATAATTTGTGTTAAAATTAAAGTAGTAATAATCAAACTCAAGTACGAACTGGTTGAACATCATTAAGGTAGAGACAGAACTCGCCCTATCGTACAGCATCGTTCAACGTCCGAGTAGAGAGCTGAGAGACCGTGAACATCTGAGACATCATTGAACTTCTGCGACACATACATGCACCACAGTTACTTCAACTCACTAAAAACATTCCTAGTTGAGGAAGATATAGGATCAATAGAACAAGTTCACGATGAGGAGGAGCCTGCTGCCCCAACTAAACCGTCAACAAAGCGAGCCTTGCTGACGTACTTCGTACACTTCACCCAATTGCTTATTTATTGCTTCTTAAGAGACCGTGAACATAACCTCACTAATGCAGCATGAATGTGTAGTAATTGTACAAGCACATCACGATGTATCAAACAAAGCTCACAGCGAGTAGTTTTAATACTTTCTATTCGATTGTAAATCGCTATTTAATAATGACGTAACAACTTACAGACTTATCGTTTGATGCAGTTGAATGTAGAGTGACTATTCGTACAGGTTGAATCAATGGAAGCGCCCAAACGTCCCTTCGTCCAAGCACTGTTCCACTCAGATCGTACTTTAAGATGTATTCGTAGCTTAAAGTTTGTGAATTGTAATTATCAGCACATTAATTGAACATCTACTCTTAAAAATGCTGAAAACATATTATTTTAAAATCGTTTACAGCTCATTAAGATAGAATGTGTCGAGACTTCGTCACTGAGTTTCGAAAACTTAAAAAAAGACCGACGTTTCAACTTGAATTTTCTTCTGCCCAATGTTCTATTGACATATTAAGATGGGATTTACTTGTGAATTTCAAACGAAGCGTTACCCGCCTAGCTGCATTCCGGCCACAAACACCACACCCAAAAGAACACGTGCAGGCGAACATCTTTCGCCCGCCGACAGCGCTGCCCTCAATGCTAGGCGGCACAGCCCGGCGATGGCTCTCGACCGCAGCGACAGCTGGCGCCTCACGGCGGCGGCTCCGCGAACTACGGCGCGGGTGCCTTCCCGCACTGGTGGCGGCGGCTTCAGCGCAGGGCGGGGCGGGGCGGCAACGGACCCCGCGCGGCCAGCGTGAAATATTCCCAATTGCTCTCCTTATTATGCGCGACGGCCCGTCCTAACATTTATTAGAGCCCCGGCTATTAATACGGGTTAGCGCCGCGCGACGATGCTCATTTGGCTCGAAACAAGAAAGAATGCGCGCCCGTTTGGACGCGTTGGCCGCACGCATGCCGACGGCGACGCCGCGCCGGCTGGGCCAGTTCACTTGTGCTACTTGCCAGCAGTGGCAGCTGCTCCTTAAGGTAGTATGTTCGCTAGATCGGCCACGGTAAAGTACCCCCGAAAGGTACTTTAAATGAAAGCAAAAACTATTTTCTTCATGATTGTAAGAAAAAATTGGCCCCAACCGGCCTAATTATTGAATGAAGTTTATATTAGTACAGGCTCTTATAGAAAAACTTTCGCGGACAAAGGTCTTTTTAAGTTATAAAAGAATATATGCGGTGAAAGTACTTTTTTCTTTTATTCAATGCGTAGTAATATTTTTTAGGAATCAGACGGTATTAAATGTAACCAGGCATTTTGAGGAGTAATTGATAAAAAAAACCTCTGCAAAATTCATTGCAATTGAAAGTACTGGTTCTCGGACAATCTCGGCCTTGGACATATGCTGTACAAATCGTGCTATTGTCACAACTGTTTCTCTTTGGATACGAGATAAAACCACGCTAACCTAAAATTTTGTACCACACACAAGCACTAACTGTTTGACGATAATCAACTTTCAATGTAAACAATGTGGACTAATATTCAAAGCAGAAAGAAAGAAAAGAACGGGCGCCGAAGTCAACCTAACCTAAATTAAGTATCTCCAACATGTGAAAGTAAAAAAGCCACGCGAGAGACTAAATTTACTAATAAACATTGTTTTTCTAAAGCAACTATTCAGTTCTATAAACTATTTACAAATAAATATTTAAATGCTCCTTTCACGTTTACAAGCAGTTATTGTTAATCTATAGATTAAATAAATGGTCGAGTGTTTGACTAGCGACTGACACGAACATATCACCTTAAGGGAACTGGGGCGGTGCCCTCCCCAGAAAAACCAACCTCGGGAAAAGTTGCAGAAAGTATTCAACTTGCAATAAATCGACCCGTTTAATTTCTGTATACCAGTGTAATTTGTGAGGACGAACCCAGTTTTAAGTGCCCGATTATGCGAAAGATCAATGTTTTTGGAATGGGTATCGGGAGTCCGACTGTAGCTGGTGCATGGGAGGCAATGGAAGCTTGAGAAATAGTGGGGGTACTGGGAGAAGGGGAGGGGCAGCTAGCTCCTATTAGGGTTTTGTTTCTTAACTGTTCTAAGAATGCCGTCCCTTTCATCTGATTTCATAATTTTTTGTTTCCTAGAAATATTTTTTAAAAAATATATATTTTTGCGTGAGCACAATTGTATCTTTTGGTATCAATGTATAAGTTGTCTTAGTCACGGATTAAAATCCCGACACATGCAAATCGGTTGTACTTTACATGCCAAAGTTTTCCTCGTTCAAGAAATATTTTGAAGAGGTAAAATGTATGTGACAGTTCGGACATACATGACGTCCCTCCTAGTTCGCAACGCATCGGCCGCCACTTCTTGCCAGTTGAAATTCAATCCAATACTCTATTCTTCTAACAAAGAGTTTTCACAAATTTGTTACGTACTTTTCAGACAAAATTTGGCTTGCTGGATATTTCAAGTTGTTAAAAGTTACATTTGTTACTCAGTAACAATGTCACAACTTGGAATTCTATAACGTTGTGTATCATATTTCCGATAAAAATGCGTCCAAAAAGAGAGAGGTGACAATTATATAGCTTGCTATATAAGATTGTACTTTGTCGTCCCTAGAACAAAATCGAATCAGTCTAATGGGAATCTGAAGTTGAAAATAATGTAAAATAGAAATATAGTACTGTGGGTAAGAAAACAATTTATTGTTATTGTCCCATAAAGATTGCTCATTATATTTTATGATATTTATGTTGTTCAATGCTGCCCCATTGGGGCTCGAGTCTGCTGCACGTGAACATGTCAGCTGACTCTTGGCTTCCCAGACAATCCGTATTTTCCTATCTTTTGCTGAAGTTTCGGCCAACAATTTGGGGCTTTCTCGTAGAGCCTTTACTGCTTAACAGTACGGCACTATTGACAGTCAAGAGCCAATAGACACCGACCTTGGAAGCCTACTCAATCAATCAATTTGAATTTAAGAATGAAACGCATTACATTTCCATAGATGAAAATATTGTGATAAATGTATAATCTGACGTTACTATCAATTTGTAGCATATGCAAAATTTAGAGGTAAAATAAATTACTCACGAAAGCTGAAAATCATTTTCGTTTCACTAATACGTTCACACTAATAAATTTAGATTTGAAAAGGATATTGCGGTGGATTGGTGTCAAGACAATTGTCTGCTCCTGTTAATGCATGTACGTGTAAATAGAATAATACGTCCATGCATATATCTTGTTTAACGATACCAACTTTACCAATGATGCTGTTAGAAGTCATTTTCAGGGACGTTTTATCTTTTTATGAATATATTTTTAATTTCAAACAATGTAAATGTCATTTGTGGAACAAAAATTACATGTACTATCCAGATTACATACTTCATAGAACCACTAATTTTTCAATCATCTCATTTCCTTATAATCCCATAAATTATTTGCCTATTAAATTCGAGGTGGACAATGATTCTAACTTGCTTCATGAGAATGTCATCGTGCCTCCCCAAAATTATCATGCGATTCATTAAAGCTAATGAACATAACTTCAGTATAGATCATTATGTAATTAAAAAGGATAATCGTTTCTACCTTCATTTAGGCAATTAAAAAGACACACTCACATCCTTAAAGATTTATGAAACGAACCTTTTGTCGTTTGGTAACAATCACGATGTCAACAACAGACTTAACAGACATGAAGTATTTAATTTAAAAATGTCTTTGCACAGTCGACCAGTCGCCTTAAGTCCGGGGCGAGAGCGAATGCGAGTCGAATGGCCGCATAGTCGTCGCTTGGTCGGCAGAGCTACCAAGCGCCTGTGCTATCATGACCCCGCAATTACAGAATATTTATTCTAATGAAATATGAAATTGCATTAATACAATGGCCGCATATCAAATGAATACGTATATTCTAGCGATAAATACAGCGGTACGATAATTAAATAATGCTGTGAATTTAATAAATGACGATGTTTTAATTATATAAACGAAATCGTACGTAGTCTTTTTCTATTAGGTTGCATTACGGTAAAATCTCGTTAATATTCATTTATCAAATGAATAGGGGCACAATGCTTTAACGCCGAAGCGCAAGATCCTTTCGAGTGATGGAAAAGTTGGATTGAACGCAAACACAAGTCGACTATGATGAAGACTATTTTTTGCTACAATTTAAAATAAAAACGATTATAAAAACAACTGTAGGCTGTGCCGTACAGTGTTTTCTAAAGCGTACATTGCTTGTTTCTCCGGCACCGATCGCCTTTCTGTATTATTCTGACAGTGTTTATTTTCGCTATAGGTATGTTTACTTTCTCTACCAGTCTGTTGCTGCAAGAGAAAAAGGGCTCAAGCTACGTACTGCACGTTAACTCATGTATATGTGAACATTTTTGTTTTAAAATTGTAACTCTTCTTTTTTACTACACATGTTTTGCGTTTGACCTTAAGCGATTTATTATTTTTGTTTCAACCGTTTTGCCTTAGGTGCGGAGCGAGGTACTCGTATTTTAGGTGGACGAGAGAGTTGTACCGGAGGAAATTTGCAGAAAAATATCCTCATTATCCCGTCAGAGGGAAAATGTTTATTTATGCGAACAATATGGGGGATAAAAGTTTGCAAAACTGTTCTCCCTCGTTCGTGTTAGGGCGGTCTGGCCGTGGCATTGTGATCGCACGGCTATTGCTACACTGGCCTCCTCCCCGCCCTCAAACCGCCTCTGCCATGCGTTTTTGTTCCATGTAGACTAACTTTCCCTTCCCAACAGCGCACGAGTGCATAATAATTTCGTTGTCGTTATGGAAAAAGCAATAAAGTTCAGGTATATTACCCAAGAGAAGGCTGCATGAAGGCAAATCTAGATGTACATGCCAGTTCATGGAACACGGAGTAAAGGAATTGACATTATGATAATGTGTCCCCAGCAGAAGCTCGCACGAAACAGAAATGAACTTCAAGTGAAGTATGTTTAAGAACACAACAAAATATTAAAAGTTATAAATGATTTGAAGTCGTGAGACATTAAAATTCTTCCTAAGAGGGCTACGTGGTTATACAAATTTGCAAAATCATAAATAAAATATAATACTCAATATATAATTAATAATACATTCAAATACGCATGTTATAGTTTTTCTTTGATTACTCGAATGCGTTCTTCGGTCGAGTTAGCTCAGAAAATTTCATTTCCAATAGCCGTGAAATAGTTATGTTCAAAGTTCTAAAAATTAGTGTTATTTTAAAATGATATAATTTTACAATTAACATTTTGTAGTTATCACGTTAAAGAGTAAGCTGTCAATACCCTTCAATTCTTTGGTAAATCGTCTATGTGATTTCTCGGAGGAATGGGCTTTATTTGAGGACAAATTGTCGAATTAATTGTTGACGCATTATTCGCATTGTTTTGAAAGAAATCGTGACAAACAGAGCACACAATGTTTTGTCAAGAACGGGTACACATTTCTTCTGTAAAGATTTTGGCCAAATAGATCCAAATTTACTTAATAATATGACATTTTCATTAAAACCTCTTGATTTTCAAAAATTGCATAAGTTACATTTTCTTTCGTATTAGTTGTACACTTTCATGTTGGAAGTAGAAATGTAATGTTTTACAAAATGTATATGTATTGCAATGCAATTATGTGCATTTAAGTTATTTTCACTGTTTTGTGTATTAGTTGCTAATGACCACTGCAGTGAATGCGACTGTTTGGCGTAGTGCGTAGATTAATAAAGAGTGAACTGTATCAATAGATGGTATTACAAGCACTAGCCAAAACCCTAAGAGAGCTCAGAAGGGTAATCTGAATGAGATTGGGATGAGGAATCCATCGAGCAATGTTCATATGCACAATGTGATTAAAACAAAACAATCATTTATTAAAATCAAATACTTCAACCTGAGTGTGTGAGTGAGTGTGTGAGTGAGTGTGTGAGTGAGTGTGTGAGTGAGTGTGTGAGTGAGTGTGTGGATAGTGTGCGAGCGAGTGTGCGAGTGAGTGTGCGAGTGAGCTGTGCGAGGAGTGTGCGAGCGAGTGTGCGAGCGAGTGGGAGCCGATGTGCGAGTGAGTGTGCGAGCGAGTGTGCGAGGAGTGTACGAGCGAGTGTGCGAGTGAGTGTTGTGCGAGTGAGGTGTGCGAGGAGTGTGCGAGTGAGTGGGTGGGAGTGAGTGTCGGAGTGAGTGTTGTGAGTGAGTGAGTGTGTGTGGTGTGTGTGGTGAGAGAGGAGAGTGAGAGAGAGTGAGAGTGAGGAGACAGTAAACAATGTATAAACAATGTCGCTTAAGTGGTGCTGGTACGCTGTGTGACTGGTACACTGGTAGAGTTTACTCGCTCATAGGGGGGGGGGGCGAATATATCACTGGTAGAATCGTGCAGTACATCACTTCAGCAAGCACGAAAGAAGTTCCGTCCACGCACGGAACACAGTTTCGTTCTGAAATTGAAGTTGAAGTCTGAACACTGAAGGTGGCGCGCGGCGCAAATTTCTCATCATGCTTCGGTTAGCAGGTTCTGAGATGGCCCAACCCAGACATTGAATGGGGAGGTTACAGTGAGGGTCAACTGCCTTCTGGCGAAACTCAGATACCGACACGAGGACGTCCTTGTGCAGTCCTCCTGGTAAAGTATAACTACGAAGCAGGGATCCAGCCAATCATTTTGGAGGGGTCCATCCTTGATTTTTGTTAAATACTGATCATATTTGTTATTATATTGTATACTATGTGTATACTGTATGTTTTGATACTACATAATATTATTGATTAATTAATGGCATAATTCGACCAGAAATGAATATTTAAATCAATTTTGCCAAACAAAGGAAGTAAACATAAACTCTAAGCCTTTTGAGGAGGCCACGGCCGCCATGGCCCCTCTCTGGATCAGCTAGTGGTACGAGGTTGGCCGTGAGGTTGGCCGTACGAGGTTGGATGACCGTGATTGTGCTAATGCGATTGTACTAAGCTAAAGGCTGAGAATAAAATGTATGTACGAAACATGAAATGTGCGCTGAGACCCCCGAAAAAAAACCAACAAAAACAAGCATAATTAATTACAGTGTGCAAATACGTGACACTGTTCTTGCCTGATATTGACCAGCGAGTTATATAAATAAATATAATAAAAATTAGTATTCGAGATATTGCTGTAATATCTACGTATGAAATCATTTTGAAAGCCAAGAGCGTCAAGTTTTGGTCTCTGTTGCATCTAGTTCAAAACAGCAGCGCACCGATGTGACGCCACTCTCTTATAAACGTTTGGCATTGCGAAGTACGAGCAGCTGGAGTGGGCGCGCGTCAATATCGGGAAGTATTCTGATAAGAAACGACGATGTCGAAATCTGAAAATACGAATGTTAGAATTGATAAGAGGCCACATTCACTTTCTAAATACCATTATTAATAAAGTAGAGGAAAAAATACTAAAGACAACAACCTCCGTAACTGATTATTTGGACAGACCGTGGGTGAAACATAATTTCAGTGAACTAATAAAAATTTCAAAATACGATCAAGTTTCCCTAAATTATTTTCAATTCATCCAGTGCATCGTATTACTTATTGAATGAAGTGATAAAATTATAATATTCCTGCCATCTAAGCATTGAGAATATTGTCAAGTTGCTATTCCGAGCCCAAACTTCGTGTACTAACTTTTGTATTATGTACCAACTTCGCGTATTAAAATTTCGATGCAAATTCATGGCGTTCATTCGGGTCTCCAGTCTGCCCTTTCGGCATTCAATACTGCTATCTAGAGCACAGGCTAAAAAAGACAAGTTCAATTAAAATAATTCTGTACCCTTAATATTATTCGGAAAGATACGATACAAAATAAAAGTACTAAACATCTTCTATATTACTATTTTTCAATGCGCACAGGTATTGAAAGAAAACTATGCCACCTCCGGCCATGTGCGAGGTGTTTAATTAGATACCCAGGAATTCGTAAAAATGCAAAATAATATAAGTTTTGATTTTGAGAGGAAATGCAAAAATCAGATTATGTTAATCTTCAATATCTCATATCTGATGTTACTACTCTCAACTCTCACACTCGGTGCGATACTGCTTGCGACTCAGCTGTCATGCAAAGAGGAAGAAATTATCTTCAGTTTTCCCTTTGGTCGTTTGAGAACATGTTCACTGCCCTAGGTCTTCATTTTCCACTCACTCGTTAGCTGCTGCAGATCACTACGTGGATATGTCCCTTTCCCACTCTTCCTTGTTTAATACAAATATGGCACATATTAAAAGGCATTTGTACGTACCATGACCAACCATGACTTAAATTGTGTTACATACCACCTAAGTGTAGTAATTAATTATTAAAAGTGTGATGTACACTTCTAACCTGCAATATACATTATTATGCAATACACTTTACCATTGGATATAACTCAAAAACGATTCGTCCGAGAGCGTTAAAAAGGATTTTTGTGTCCCAAATAGATACATGTAATGTTTTTAATGCTTTAAAAAGTGATTCTTTTTTGAGCATTTTATTACATTTTTGGTAGGTTCCGTCACCCTGTAACAAAGGATACCAGAATCGCTGTGTGTTGAGAAACAATGTATAGCAATTTTCACCTTCAAAACAATTAATACAAAGTGCGGAATGTTCGTACAGATCCAGTCAAGCCAGATTTAAATTTTGGATATTTTTTTGCATCATAGGGGTCTTTCACATTTTTAGGACCTTAGCAGGATTCATTATAAGAAGATACACATTAACATTCAAAAGGATAATCATAATTGAAAAACGTGGTAGTTCGCTTTAACGCTATGTGTATAAAATAAATTAACTATTATTAAAAAATCGATAATTATTTTCAGCGATAAAAACTTTACTGAAAATATTCATATCGATTCCAAAAGTTACATCAGTTTGGGAATTATATTAAGGTTATTACAGTGTACAAGTATATACAGTGAGTAGCCAGTTGATTGATACGACGTTATACTACAAGTAAAAATAATACATGACATTCCATTCAACGTTATTTTTTTAAAAGTGTGAATCTCACACTCCGGCACCGAATGTCAATCACTGAACTTCACAAATTCCATTGCAACAGATGTATATTGACAGACTTATCGTTCAACATGGGAACTACGACTATTTAATTAGTAATCATTTCACAGTCAGTGTGACCCAAAAAGGCTCCTTTGCTTTGACCTCCAATGCGCTCTATTTGCGTAGCAAACACGGCGCGGAACAAAGCCGAGGCTCTCTGAAAAGACACGAATAAATTCGGTTAAATCCACTGATGGAGCCAGACCCCAGCATTTGTAAAACACAGGCAGCGCAGCGAATGCCCATATGTTTGGTTGATATTGTTGTGAATGACGCGGGTGATTACAGGATTACAGAGGTGCCCATTGTTGGGACTTTGCGGCTGTTCTGTCTTTTATATTATAATGCTTTGTCAAATATTTAAATATGCAATTCAATTATAACTTTTTTTAAAATTATACTATTTGTGTGTATGAACGTATTACACAAAACCATTGAGTTACGCATAAAAACGGAAACAAAGTCCAGCGAACCTGCACCGAGGGGCACGGTAATTCATAGTCGTAATTAAATGGCCGCGCTTTTTACGGTGATTTTTACCTGGTGTCGCGGCCGCAGCTGGTCTCGTCGCGCGCGACTCGCACCCCTACCCCTCCCCCACCTCCGGCCCCGCCCGCGTAATCGGTTTCCCTCCGCAGAACAGGGCGGCCAAGTCCAATTCTTTCTTTTCTGGTGACTATTCCACTCTTGAAATTAGAACCAATAGTTTTAAACTAGACCTAAAAAAATGCACCAATCAGGGCGGTGTATCTCAAAATTATCGCTCTTCTATGTGATTTTTCTCCCTAATGGCCAATTGTAAACTGGGACTCATCTATTTTAGGAGGCAGTATACATCGATCGCTATGTCCATGTCCAATAAACCGCTTATGTATTTTAACATAACCTCTTGGATTTTTTTCAATATTTGACGCAGTTTGGAACTACGTTTAACATAATTTCACTCATGGAATAGTCCTATTTAATACCACTCGTGCTTCTCAGATAAATCACCTCCTCGTTTCGCGAGTCTAGGATTTATCGACAATTTCCAAAGCACAAAGCACTGACAAAGGTTGTTTTTTTCGTACATCATACTAAGTGTTTAAGAATATAATTTAAATGTCAGTCCGCTGCTCTTGCTTCACACCCTTTATACGTCAGGTCTTCCGTTTCCTCCCGCTCCGCCTGTTTCACCTGCCTCGCTCGCTGCACCAATCCCGTCCCACCATCTTCCTTCATCCCATTCCACACTCTTCGCTACTCCCATTGCACCCTCTTTACCCGACCTGCTACGCCACTTCAACAATTCCCTCTCGGTTTTCACCAGGCCCTCCGTCAGCTTCACCAGTTCGTTTCGCTTGCTTCAGCAGTTCCATTCCACCCTCTTCTCTAGTCTCATTCTACCTTCTTCACCGGTTCCGCTAGGCTACTTCATCAGCCCCGATCCCCAACCCCAATCTGAAAAGCGAACTGTCTTGAATGTACGATTTCTGTATGAAAACTTTTGAGCATGTTAGATTTTGTTATACAGAAAACGCAGAGTTTGACTCTAGCGCTTCTAGCGGCAGAATCGTTCACTAACGGCTTTCTTCACAGCGGAGAGCACCCATCGTTTTCAATTTTTTGGTTAGGTTAGGTGCGATTCCTGATATTTTCTGTATTGGCGTGGCGGATTCGAGTTCCAGATTTTTCAGGGGAGTTTATTTCACTGCATCTTGCAAATGTGAGATTACTAATTTTCACTTCTGCGGCCGAGATTCTTCCTGCACTCGGAGCATTTTTTTCCTGCGCGCTCCCTAAAACCTTCGCAACTACAACCATGATTGTAGCAACAACGATGACGGCCTTTCCAGCTTCTCCCCATGTTTCATTAGTACGCAAAAAAAGTTAATATAGTAGCTTAGACGCACCTACAAAAATGTCGAGAATTTATATATCCCTGACGGCACAATGTGACAATTCTCTCTGTGTACCGGCAGAGCCCCTGGCGTTATATAGCGGCAAATCGTACAGAAGACATGCAAATCTTGTTAACAGGATTTTTGGCTTAAAAAATTATTCTTTTAGTTTGGGATCATGACGTTTCTGTAAGAAAATCTGCACGAAAACTGAATGAATGTGAAAGGAACTTTTGGGCAGGAAACTATAGGCCCCATGAAATAGGGAAAAAATTAACTCCTCCAGGATTAGGACTTTAGTTTCCTGGTGAGCGTGTTTCTTTTTTTTTTTTTTTTTGAGCTCACCACCAGAGAGTGTGAGGCTTTTGCACTGGGTAGGAATATTTATAGCTCTAATAATATGAATAATAATATATATAAGAAAGAAAACGAAGAAGAAGAAGAAGAAGAAGAAGAAGAAGAAGAAGGAGGAGGAGGAGGAGGAGGAGAAGGAGAAGGAGAAGAAGGAGAAGAAGGAGAAGAAGGAGAAGAAAACGAATGCCGATCAGATGGCCAAGACTGGTCGAATCGCCGAATATCGCAAAGGCAGTAGTGCTGCAGTGGTTTCGGACCAGAAGATTGAGGGTTCGAGTCCCTCCTCGGGCATGGGCGTATTTGTGTATGTCTGTATGAGTGTGTCGTCCTTTCACCCCTCATTATCATCATTTCATCTTCCATATCCTCATGCGTGATCCTAATCGGCCAATTTCGCGAGCAAGAAATAGCAATAATAATGATAATAATAATAATTATGATAATAATAATAATAATAATAATAATAATAATAATAATAATAATAATAATAATAATAATAAAAATATACCCCATACCCACCGAGCTGACGTAGCCCGTTGCGCCCCCGTGCTGCAGTGGCAATCCGAATTCGCCCCGGCCCCCACACGCGTCCTCGTCGTCCCGGACGCAGACACAGCGGCAGGGATGACGCAATCATAAAATGCAATTTGCCGCATGGGCGGGCAGAATCATTGGCATGGCCGAAGGCATGAATATTACACAAAATACTTGTGTACTCGTTGCCACCGCCGCCGCCGATCAGGCGAACGCTCGCAGGCGTGGCTGCCGACACCGCAGGACGTTCACGCCGTCTATTATTATTTATAGAATTTCCGAATCCTATTCTGCGATCTCTTGTTCCTTGTATTCCCTTGTAGGCTGCAACTGCCGCTTTTTTTACTGCCCTATACGAACATTAAATGACTAGAAAACGAACAATTGTGCACATTGTCCGAAACTATGCAAATAATCTGAAGTTGTAGATTGAGAGAAAAAAATGTCCCATTTGAGTTCAATTAAGAGGTTGGAAAATATATTCCCTGCATGAGAAAATTTGTTTCATAAAGTCAAGACATTGTTCGCAAATGCGAGGGGGATAGGAAACTGACTATGCTAAATAGTACACACTTTCTCGCATTATCTTTCACTTTTCAATTTTCGAAAATTTAGGGACCAACGAAAATGAGACCTGCGCTATTTTTGAAGTGACTTTAGCTCTATCCGAAAAAAAAAGAAATAACTTGAAGTCTTATTGAGAAAATATATTATTTTAAATTACCCTTATTTCAATTACAAATTACACGAAAACTATTGTTTATATTTTGACATAAATGTACGAAAACGTACTTAAAGATCAATTGTTAAGAACAGATTTCATTAAGGAAAATGTTTATTATCAATATTGTAGTTTTTTATTGTATAGAAATTGTATTGAAATGATGCGGCAAAATACGGCAATTTTTCGACAGAAAAACTATTGAGGGGTTCTGATACCAATAAAATAGATGTTTCTTGTTCTTATATTTACTAAATTACTTTCTAACACATTGTGCAGTCATAATCCTCATTTTATGGGTCCTTGGTACGAAAAATTGGTTTACGGAAAAAGTGTATCTATGTGTCAGTCCTGCCTGTCGGTCCGTCTGTCTCTCTGTCCGCCTTCATGACTGTCGGTCTTCCTGTCTGCTCGTCTGTCTGTCTCCAATATTTAAGGCTACCAAGATTTTCTTTATTTTTCTTTTGTCTAGAATTGGTGAAAGTACTGTCATAAAATTGCGCGGGTCTCATTTTCAGTGAACTCTCTGAATTTTCGAAAAACAGAGAAAAGTAATATTGCAAAACTACAATGTTGTTGTCAGAGATGTTTTAGTTAATGAAATATTTCCTTTAAAATTAGATCTTTAAAAAAGGTCGAGCTTATTTAAAAAATGTAATTTTTAGTTTTTCGTGCCTTTTAAAACGTTGGAAACTGAAGAGAGTTTCACATTAGGTTCCACAAGAACAGTGGCAATGCCCGATATGGCAGTTTGATATTCTTTCTCGTAGTAGGATGACAATGTTTTTCACTGTATGGAAGTTTTACCTTATCGAATTTGTGTTTGATGTATTAGCTTTAAAAGAATTAGTTTTGGCACCTCAAGCCCAATGATTGGTAATGGAATTTTGGAAGTGGTGATATCTCAAAAATTGCTGCATTATAATACAGAAAACCCTCATTAATGCGAACTTCAAGGGACGGAAATAATCAGAGTTCTTGTTATCCGATTATTATAAATGTCCGTAACCTTGCCGGGACCCAAGGTTTGTTCGTGTTATGGCAAAATTCGTGCTAAGGGAGTTCGTGCTAACGAGGGTTTATTGAATTACGTAACCGTTACGAATGCGAGAAAGTACACGCTGTTTTAGCACCACCCGCCATCGATTTAGGCTCTTTGGGATCTCGTAATATATAATATCACGGCGCTGAAAATCAGGCATATTTGCTTCTCATCGTACAAGCTATATTTGAGTGACGCATCAATATAATTAAAACTACGGTTTTTAGCCTCAAAGGTGATATAAAAGGAAGTTTATGAAAGCGGAACATTAAAAACAATCAATACCCATTCCTAAGGAGTGGAACTTAATTCCAGGACGTTTCATCTCCAGGGAGTAATGACTTTTCCGTCTCAATAACCTCGACAATTTGGGAAAGCCGCTGCTGTTTTCTTAATTATGACATTTTCTTACAAACCGAAATTACTAAATGTAAATACTTCATAAGCAGCTAATGTAGGGGTTAAACGTTTTTATTTGCAATGGTATACCAACTTTAAAAATTTCAAAAATGTTCGAGTGTCCAAAAATTGATGGACGGAAATTCTTGAATGTGTTTCTTAAAAAAAAATAGAAATAATATTATTAGCGTGCCTTAAAGAATATGATAACATTTCTGTCCCAATCTATAAAAATGCACGAAAATAAAACTGTCAATAACAATAAAAGTTGGACATCAGTCTTGAAATGAAATGCTCAAACACGTTTCAACGCTAATCCAAAATTATGGAATTGTCATTCCTCGAAGAGTATTCACAGTGATAACGAATTTACATTTTTGTCCCGTTCTTTCATTTCGCAAATCCTTGGCGCAGAACATTGGTTTCACGATTGTAATTTGCGATATTCTCTCATCCTGAGATATACACTTTTTCAATATGATTCTGCCAAATGGAACCGCTAACATAAAAAAAATATCGACTAAAAACGAAAAACGCCGACGTAATGGAGAGACCTAATTGAAAAGTATTTCGTAAATTGTGCATTTCGGGATACCACAAATTAAATTTTTATAGGAAACGCAAACATTTTCATTTTATGAGTTTCAACATCCATCGCTCTCCAGAGAGCGAACCAACGGGTTTTAATCACACATCGAACGTCAAAGCCCGAGCGACACGATTTTTCTTAACGTGTGCGCTGTGCCGTGAACATAAAACATGAAGCGCCAACCACTCAGTCCGCCTCGGCAAAGGTACGGTGCGAGTCCAAATGTTATTCCTGGAGGTGCTGGATTTTAAATCTAAAACTTTAAAATTAAAATACGCTGGTTTTGTTTATAGCTGGTTATAAGCTGGTTTTGTTGACATAAGGGTATATTGGTGAATCAAATAGGGTCTACCTCAAAATGGGTTCGAACATGTAGCAACGTGTCATAACGCAATGCCATCGCGTGTCCTATTTAGGACACCCAGTAATTGCCTCATCCTAATGTCAAACGCGACACCGAACTTTCCGACAATCTACGCAACTCTCCCACTTACAATGATACTGTTATTTAGTGCGGTGGCGTTGCGGCATTTTTTACATTGTTACATATCTAGATCTCCTTTAAGATTCCGAGCGTCTGCAGTTTAACTGAAAATGTTACAAATGCCTATGCCTTGGTATAAACGCGTCAGCTAGGGCTCCATTTGAAACGAGGCATACTAAAACATTTCCTAGCCTTAGACATGTCACATGCTATAATGAATTGGAGTAAATACAGCAAGTTCTAATTGTTTCAAAGGTTTCCCTAATTCTCTCTGTCCCAGCTACAGGAAGTTAGGTAATATTGCATTATTTTGTGCCTTTCGGATATTTTCATTTACGTAATTTCCTCGCCTCCATGCGAGCAGCCAATTACAGATCCCCGAAAAGAACGACCGGGAGATGTCGCCCAGGGAATCAACTGATGTCACTGCATTCCTCTGACCTGAAGGTTCAATGAACGAGTCCTGACGGTGGCAGGATTTTTGACACTAGCTACATAGCCAAGTCAAATTCACTCTCTGTCTGGAGGAGAATTCTAGCGACCGGAGCGGCGGCATTGTTCGGTAGTTTTCCGTGGTTTCTCCGACTAGGCGAATTCCGGAGTAGTACCGTAACAAACGAACCACGGACCGTACGCGTTCATTCCTTCCTCCTCTTTGTCCTACCCTCTCTCCTCACCTACTCACACTTACATGCATTGCACTATCGCACAAGCCGGGGCACCGGACGGGAGCTTAGAGCTTGTCCCGGCAGGGGAAGTGCCATGCTGTTGGAAAATACCTGATGGGGGAAAACCCGCTAGCCGACGGTAGGTCGGCACCGGGTCTCGCCGTACGGCGAGGGAAAGATCACTGCTCCCCTCAAGGAACAAAATGCACTACACTTATGGGTTTAATACCATTAGCAGTTTACGCGTCACTCTTGGAAGGTTAAGACGCAAATCACTAACAACCTGCCAACGAAGAGAGCGCGAGATAGGAGTCGTTGTGTGAACAGATCTATTTTAGTATCAATTCGTAGTGTTTCTGAATTTTGCTCTGTTTCTGCTACAAAGAACAATTCACAATTGTTTTTAAATAATCGAGGGATTGAGTCGAAAATTGCGAACGATTTTTTGCTAGTAAAGTGTTGTTTTTATGGCGAATATTGTGAAGGAATAATTATCATCGACACAACTTGTTTGGCAAACGTACAGATCGAAAGGTATGTGGATTATTCGGGGATCCCAATTACATCTCTTGAAAAAAAGTTCGATCGTTGCTAAAAACTATAAAAATATTTTCCTAACATATTGGTTGTTCACTTAATTATTTTAATTTAAACATATTTTTTAATATTTTCATTCTATTTCTTTGCTGCAGACATATCGTCTGTCAGCAGAATACTTGCTGTATTATAGTTTTTTTTAAATAGATGTTAGTGTTGAACGTGACTTTCGAGAATGTTCATGTAACCCTCAAAAATCATAGAGGTTTGCGGAACACAGTTCGGGAACCACTGTGCCACATATATTATTATTAACTACATGATTCATCCCCAAGTTTCCAGACTTCTGAGAATCTAATATTGTAACATATTTTAATTGTAATCAATATGCCATTTTTCCTCAAAAGTTTTATCCAGCGACTGGCCTTCGTGAGTTTATATGCTTGAGTCATTTCGTTTCCAATTTTCAACATTTCTGCGTTCTGCGCAAAGTTGATGAGATGTTGCTGCCAAAGTTGATGAGATGTTGTATATATACATATATATACATATATATACATATATATATACATATATATACATATATATACATATATATATATATATATATATATATATATAATATGGATTTATAATTGAAAAGATCCTGTAACAAGTATTGTACTTCAGCTTCTGGAGAAAAGAGATTTCTATTAAAATAACAGAGACTGAATTTATCATGCGTCCTACAATTTCAAATTCATTTGCTCATGGCTGGATCTCGATACTGTAGGTCACCAAGGGCAAAAGCGTAATGAGCACTCCTTCATAAATAAGATTTGATTAACTAAAAAAACTAATTAGATATCTTTGGAGAAATACTGATGTAAATTTCCAAATTGCTTACAAAGACAAAATTTCATTTTTAATTACTCATTTACAAATATAAATTAAGTTTTATTCTTCTAATCAATTTATTTTTAAATTCAAACCTTGAAATTCAATAAACTGTTTGATTAATGATTACTATTCAAATAAAATCATTTTATAACGTTATAAGAATATTTGTTTAAATAATCTGGACACGTAGATAGCAGACCCGTGCTTTATTATTTTGCTAGTTCTACACATAGCTATACCTATATAAGCTATCGGGGTTTCCCTAACAAGGTATCTCCCATCGGCGGGGCACCGCCCCCAGCCCGGTCAAGCATTAAGTTCCCGACGGGTCTCCCGGCATGTGTTCTTGTATAGGGCCCGTTAGTTTACGCGTGTGTGTGTGTGTGTGTGTGTAAGGGGAAATATAGGACAAGGAAAAGGCAGGAAAGATCTTGCGGTCCGTGGCCCGTTTGTTAGGTACTGCTCCGGCCTGGTGTTGATGGGAGAAACTACCGATCAGAGTAGCCGGCCGCTTGAATCCTCCAGACAACGACTGAATTCGTCCGAGCTGACAAGCTAGTGTCGAAAATCCTACCATCGTCCTCGAACCTGGAACCTCAGATGGACTGTAGTGATCTCAGTTGATGCCCTGAGCCATCTCTTCCGCGGTGCGAAGATAGAATGAGAGTAAATTAATGTGGCTTGGCGCAGCTATGTCAAGATTGGTTAAATATTGTGTTATTGTGCATGTAACCTGAAGACTGAGTGAATTCTGTGTATTCTATTTTTCACTTGAGTACAATGACTTAACACTCATCTCCATCACCATCAACATTAGAAATTCGAAAAACCTCACGGGGAAAGCAGGCGAACGGTAGCAATATAACTTGTCATTTAAACGTAATCAATTTATTATACTGGAAGCATTCAGAACATACAATTGATAAACGATAGTGCCACAGTTATATTCATAAAGAACGTCTTTTTCTTTTGTAAGGTACGCCTCCATATCACGATATATTAATGGTAGATTAATGGCAATTTTCGGTACCTACGTGTCATTCATGTAAGACATCTCGTGTCGTTGTTGGGTTAACGAACGAGTCTCGCCACGTAAAATAAGGCATTATTCTAACTCAATCCAACTCAATCCAACTCAATCCAACTCAATCCAACTCAATCCAACTCAATCCAACTCAATTCAATTAATTCAACGAATTCGTATCATGTTATCAACAATAGTTTCCATAATTTTAGAATTGATGTACTGAGTAAATTTAATAATGATAAAAATAAAGTTCTGGGATGTTCATTCCTGATAGCAAAGAAGCAAAGATCCTTTTTCTTGTGAATCCTACACATTCTAAAGTTTGGAGGATATTATGCAACGTGTGGATGAAACAATAGTCGATGTTGATAGCTGTTAAGATAACAGTTCAGTGACACCGCCCCACGCGCGTCACCCAAGGGACACGGTTCGTTCACATCCACTTCGTTGTCTCGTTGAATGAAGATAGATTATTATGATTAATAACAGGGTGCGGATAATGCTCAAGCAAAAAACGATATATAAGATATAAACATATAAAAATAAATAAATGAACAATGAATAAAAACTATGTTCCGTTTCAGCGATCACGAATTATAAATGTTTTATTAATTTATACCTACTTAGGTTTGCGGCAATTACAAACACATTCAGTGATACATTACAATGACAAAGCAATTTTCATATCGTCTTTCGTTGAGCAGTAAAAACGAAGTTTGAAAGTTAACATAAATTGCGACATAGGCAGATAAACGAGATAATGGGCCACGAGAGAGATATTCTTGTTCAGATAAAACCAATCTTATTTAAAGCGATCTCAGTAGAGTCACTCCCAGTAAAGAACCGTGATTCTAAAGATCATGGGTAACCTACAAAGAATAATTTTGCTTTCCATAATTTTCCACCAATGCATAGAATACACAAATGCACATCCAATTGGTCAAATACTTGATTCTCACCCCGGCACTGATGTATTCAAATTTAAAAAAAAGAAATCGGAAATCGAACATAAGTCATTTGAAAACACAGACAGTGGCTGGGACACGTCGTCATCGAAGGACAATGCGAGGTTAACATCATCGTCAGACGACTGGTGGGACAAATCAACGCCATCCACGGACGATGGTTGGAGCACATCAACGCCTTCGACGGACGATGGTTGGGGCACATCAACGCCCACAACGGACGACGGATGTGTAACTACTATGACACCTCCTCCGCCAACAAATGTTACAGGATGGGAAAGTACTACGACTACGCAGACGAAGAGAGACTCTGGTGTAAATCGCGGATGGGAAACTATTACGGTTATAAAAACCAAGGCTACATTTCCTTCGGGGGCAGCTTGGGTGTCTACTACGACGACCCACACCAAGATGCCGTCTTCTGCTGTCGGGGAATGGCAAACTACCACTTCGACGGTTATTAATGGGCCGTCCTCAACGGAAGGCGGGTTGCAAACTACAACGTCGACACAAACCAAATCGCCACCCGCCGGGGGAGGAATTTGGGAGAGTATTACAACAACGGTCACGACGGGAGCGAGTTGGGAAACTACTACGACTTTGCACACCAGGGCGTTGACGACCGCGGGTGGCGGTTGGGAATTTTCTACCACGACGTACACCAAGGCGCCGTCCACAACGGGAGACTTGTGGGAAAGCAAGACGTCTTCACAAGTCCAGGCTCCTTTCAACACGAGCGGCAGTTTGGATACTATGACAACGACGCATACGAAAGCGCCGACTACGGGGGCTGGATATCCGACAACGGCGACGCACACCACGTCATCGTCTACGACGGACGGCGGATGGGTGACGACGACGACCACTCACACCTCGTCGTCTACCACAACACGCATTGGACGACCGAAGGCTGTATCCCACGACGGGCGAGCGGAGTTGGCCACGCGTTCCCCGACGGTAAACCTCGACGAACTGACTATAGGAGTCAGTGACTCTGGCCCTCAACAAGCGGCCGGTCTAGATGATCAGCGAGTTGGTTCCGACTACGCTGATGTACGTCAGAGTCCTGTTCATGATGATTGGCCGAAGGCAGGCAACCTGGAGTCCAACTTACATCATGGGACCGACCACGATAAACTGCGAATGACAGACTCTGATGCGAGCGCTCTCAATGGTATCATTCATACCTAACGTCGGGTAGGACGCGATTCCCACGCACGCTGCAACTTAAATAAGTTTGGACAATGCTAATTCGCTGGAAAATTAAGTATATTAATATTAAATTGATAGTCCTGTACAAAATATTGTCCTTAGTGTTTATAGTAATTTTTATAATATAGTTAAATTTACATACTGCCTGCATAAATACTGTCCAATTTCTCCGTAATACGTGATAATCGAAAGTCATAATAATGCGACAAATTTGATTTATTTTGTGAACATTTACTTTTATCTCGAAAGTATTATTGATGGAACTTCTTCTCTTTATTATGCAATTCAGTGTTAATAAAAATCGTTTTGAGGTAGTTGCTCCGAATCATTTAGTAAGAGAACCATCCTTTAATTTTTATATCCTGATTTTTCATTTGAAACCTTTCATTTCCTTAGAAAACGCAATCAAAGTTAATTGCGCATTAAAATCTGGCTACTTCGCACTCACCTATATATAAATTCTCAGATATACTCCATGAAAATGTAATATTATTTTCAGCATAACACTCACAAGAATGGTTTAGCTTACTTTCTGTATTATGTATACGGAAGAAATCGTGTTTTACCAAAAATTCTGTATTTAGCGTATTTTCTCAATTTTCTGTCAAGTTATAATAGTTATAATTGAAATATGACTTTATAAATGCCGTAGAACAATGAAACCTGTTTTTATGCGTGAATTTCTTTGAAAAATTTGTGAAAGAAAATTAAGTCTTTGTGTTTTTTAAAATGAGTAGTTTTGAAATACGGTAGTTGAAAACATGTCAGTTTTCGAGAAAACTCATTAAAAATCATTTGAATCGCTTGTGTTCACAAATGCAATGAATTACACAGAAATGGCATCACTGTAAATATTAACGTAAGAGATAATTTAAAAAAATACATTTGTGTTTGAAAAATAAAACGGCAACGTCTAAACGGCGTGGATATCATATAGTATATTTAGCACTGGGCTTACAAGACGTTGAAAGAGATATTGAAGTCGTTTTTGAGAAAATTTTCTTTTTAAAACTCTATCTCACTGAAAGTTAATCGAAAAATACTAATATTTTTAAAATATGTACATGTCATTAAATAAAGAACTAATTGTGAAGATCAAATTTTATTTGAAGAAAAAATCTCCCTTCCAAATAATGTGACTGCACGAAGGAACAAGAAAATGTTTTTAAGTTTTGCAATTTTCAAAAATTTAGATTTAACAGTTAAAATATGACTAGGACCTCGCAACAGCAGTAATGCAGCCAAATAAAACTAATCAAAAAGTCATACAAGACTAAAGAATCACAAATAAAATATTTTTATATAAAACTGGGGAATATATTATATTAAAAACAGTCTTCACGAATACTTCAGTAACATAGTATTTATTTAGGACAACAGCGGGTGTTCCGTAACCCAACACGTATATATTTAATGGCAGGCGACCTCTTCCTCGGAACCTTGCTGTCCAGAGGCGTCAGCTGTGCTGAAAGCAGTTACGTACTGAGTATGGGCAGTCGACTGAGTATTCAGTCGGTACGCGCAGCAACTTTGAAGTATAGATATCTTGGCATTTTTCCCCCGATTTCCTGTGTATTTATAAAAATCGTAGACACCCCCTCAAAAGGCTGGAAGCTGCAGAGTTTCTTTATTTTTTGCTAGTTTTGGAAATTAATGATATGCTATGCAATGCCTTCCAATGCACGCAAAATGTAAAGAAAATTATGCAGACTTCGTCCATGTGAGATGACTTCGTTAGATTCCCAGAAACCTGTAAATTCAAAAACAAACAGTTTCGATTTTCATTGATAAATGCAAATATTTGATTGAGTTATTATGCCTATTCTCATACTGCACGTACCGACTAAATTAGCATTATAAGTGCGTTATTACTTATGACACATGCGACAGCAAGAAGCTGTCCGCCATTAAATATTCTCTATTTATGTATTGCGTAATGGGACAGAAACTGTTTACATACTTTGTATGTATTCGAATACACTGTACTACACTACATTATTGCAAAATTTGTAAAGACTTTTTGTTAATAGATTTACTTTGTAGCAGTATTATACGAGAACATTTATTTAGTTGTTTATGTGCACTGAGCATGCTACAGTTTGGTAAACAGGTTTGCTGCTGCAAGCCACTAGTTTTACTTTATCCTAGCATGAAATTTAAAGACAAACTGGTGACAATTTTTTAAAATCTAATGTGTCAGGGGCTTCAGGTGAAGTGCCTCCTTAATTCAAAGATTTTTTTCTCAATTGGAGGACTTCGCGACTGGCTAGATCGAGTATGGTTTATTCATTTTGAAAAAATTCAGCGGTGGTTTTTTGAGCGAGTGTTGTTCACGACGGACAGATAGACAGTAAGGCAGAGAAATGAAAGGGCGTTTAAAATTGCAGTTTGTGCAATTAGTATATAATGTTAAGGTTTATTCTACGTTTTAAAACGAGCGACGTTGGGAGTGAGTTTTCAAATTTGTACGATTGCAATAAAGTAACATTATAAACAAGTTGCGTGTGCTATTTTTTTGTATAAGAGCGTTGTAAATTTATAAGAGAATATACTTAATTTTACAAAACAATTTCCTTGTGACGTCTCGCGTTTTAGACATCTGTGCGAGAAATCGGTTGTCGGCTGTTCCATTTACTTCTACCTCACTCCATTCTCTCACTGCGATTGGCTGAATGTATGATGACGCAATCATTCGTGCCGTAAGCCTAATACGTCATCATTTGTGCCGTAAAATGCCAGATTATTAACGATTTCTTGAAACAGAAAGGGCCTTTATAATGCTGGAATACAAAGAAATACTTTTTAGATATCAAGCTTCCCAAAACGTTATAACATTAATATATTTACATCGATTTTCCACAGCATTACATAACTTTCTCTTATACTATGTATATTAATCTTACCATATCCATAGGACAAATATGAGAAAGTAGAAAAAGAAGAAAAATCAATTTTAACATTCACCTTTGTGATCACAAGCACAGAAAAGTTTGAAACATGTTGATTTTTTACAAAATATCCAATATTTTTAAATACATACTAGAGTTATTTAAACGATAAAATAATCTGTAATTATGAACACTTGTCACATAGTACTACGAAATTTTCTCCAATTGGAGGTAGTATATGTTGATCATTTCAATATATTATTTCCATAAAATCACAAAAACATACATAATCGTAAAAATATACAATAATTTGAAAACACAAACAGGCTAATTTTGGGTAAATAGTTTTTTCTACACATTATAATTTGTGTTTTTCTGTGAATCACTTTTGAATTGTTGAATATCTTTGAACCTACACACAATTTTCTTCAGTTTAATATCGGTACTTTCATAAAATTCCAAAAATTTAGAATAGAAATAGAAGGGCGTGGACTGTAGAACTGTAAACAGGGGTCAAAGAGGTATTTATTTTGTCTGAATATCACTATATATTGAATATATTATTCACTCATCCTAAAAAATGTAATAAGAGTACTTTGTTATTTTGGAAATAAGCATGAACATACTTTTCACTCAAAGAATATTTTGAAGTTGCTAAAAGCATCTAACATTAATTGTTATGAAGTTCAAAGTTAATAACAATAATTAAATAATAACAATGATTTCAGTGTATTTTGTTTTTGAAATGTTAAAATTCGTGGCCAAAATTCTAACCAATTGATAGATGTTCGTGTTTGGTTAGTTTTATATATGTAATATATACCCCAGATTAAATATTTAGATTCTAAACAGCTAACTCAACATTTCAATCATGAGAACAAAAGTTATTAAGAAAAAATGAAGCGAAGTCGAAGTCATCTCAGTTTGGTTCCAACAAAAATTGTCTCTGTGGAACGGAAATCCATGCTTCCAAGCTTTTTCCCAACGAACCTTAAGATTCTAATTTGCCCTACACAAGCAATATCCCATTCGCAATATGTCATATTTTCCTTTCCATTCCTGATGCAAATCCTCTTTACTTCTCCCCACGCACAGTCTGATAGCATTAAGAGCCGGAATAACAAGGACGAAACAGATTAGGACCAGCAGAGCGAGACCGCTCCACAAAAAAAAAAATGCATCCATTGCACAGCGAGTATGACGCGGTGACGAAGGGTCGCGTTATAAACGCATTAATTTACATTGTAAAAGTATATGTTCTTCAAAAACTTACATTTCACTTCTAGCTCTGCGGTCACGCCATGTTTTCATAAAGTGACGGGAACCTTAACGCTATTGCATATCTCAAAGTGTAATTACAAATAACTCAGCTTCTTCGTTTAAAATGTAAGTTTCCACGCTAGTCTATTACTTACAATGAGTGTTTGAGAAATATTAATTTTAGCAACCATTTTTTATATAATAAATCACTCTTGGTTAATCTTGGTTCTTGTTGTTGTCAAATTATATTCTAATTAAATATAACCCAAGCTCAAAAAGTTCTGTATTGAATATGAACTGGGGGGAAAATATTAAATGCATATCATACTTTTAATGCTAGCCACCCGTAAATATAGGGAGAATGCCAAAATATAAATAGTTGTTCTTCATTACATGGCAAGAGGAGAAACGCAATTGATATCTGTTTATGTTATCTAAAATGGTTTTATTGAAAAGATGTATGGAAAATAGCAACTCGACCTCATTTCAACTTGTAATTCATAGCTAATAGCTGTTAATATGCATCCTGCTTGATCGCATACTTTTATTTTCTTAATTTTGTTTTGGTTCCATGAAGAGCCACATTGTGCATAATTAGCGAACAAGGAAAAGTGAATTACGTTGAAATAGGATAGGTATTTAGTTTATCACGAGGTGAAAATATGGCAACCGATGGGACGCAAAATTAATTTCCTTTCACATTTACTTTTCGTGGAAATATAGAGGGAAATGCATTCCAACTGTCGATTTTGTAAATATTCGGAATTCTTTTAGCGCAGAGGTTACAGGGAAAAATATATTTTTTCACAAAATTTGATTCCTGTGCAAATACAAAGTTAATATTCAAACAAAAAGCCAAGAAATGCATTTATAAAAAATTTGGAAATAAAAAAATGTACGTGAAATAAAAATGTTCTTGTGTAACACAAAATAACGAAAAGTTTATAGAAATTAAACTAAATTAAATTTGAATATCAATAACATTTTTGAGTTTTAAACTTCACTAATTTAAATAATATATATTTACCAAAATGTCGTTAAAAAGTAACCGCCCCAAAAACTGAGCATCCCATAGGCAGCTGTCTACGCGGACACGTAAATTCCGGGCACGTGAGTAATTTTGATAAGACTTAACTTTTTTTAAAAATTTTTCTATACATTTAATGTTCGAAACACCCCGCGTTTCCTTAGGGGAAGAGTAAAGCGGAAAGTATAATTAGATTAGGTATGGAAGTTTCCCATATTTGATCTAATATTACGTAATATTTTCACTTAATACGAAAGTGAATATGCTCTTGTTTTAAAACCACTATTTAAATTTTGCGAAATGTTATGCCATATTCGTAAAATTTGTAAAAAATGTTATTTGTAGCACACTTCTGAGTCACGTTGTGAAAGTTGTTACATCATTACCTTTCATGCCTATTCTTCTTTTCTCAAGTTTTTCCTTTCTCTATGCCTGACGTTTTATGTTCCCTTTTTGATATATAAAAAATGGAGGAGGATAATGTTTACGATTTCTTTCTAATCATTAATAACTGAGAAAATAATATTTGTCTCGACTCAAGATGAAAATAATTACCAAAAAATCCCATCCATCTACCCCTATTATTTCTCCACAACGGAAAAAATCCCATTTTGGGGACAAAATCCCCCATATGCAACCCTCTGTGGCGAACAAGTGACACGTGACCCCGTGCCGCAATGCGGCACGTTCAGAAGCGGAATCTCAAAAATAAACACAACACATTTCACTGTTGCCTAACCATTTAATATTTAGGGGCCTTCGGTTCAAACACTGTTCTCGGCTCCGTTGGAAATATTATGATAGCATCGCCCATGCTTATTGTTGCGACGCTTGCCGTTGATAAATCCTACATTTGTAAACACGGAGTTCATAAGTCGCAATATGGCAGTACGAGAATTACATGCATCATTATTATACGACTAAACAACTATTACCTGGGAATGGGCCCCAAGCAGCGGCGCGGCGCGTGCAGGCTGTGCGCGGAAAATATGCCCGGCGCGCGTAGAGGGCGGGCGGCGAGTATGCAAACGTAGCGCCACGTCCTTACGTACAATTAACTGGATGCGTGAATTCCAAAGCGAATCTATAACTCTGTGCGCCTCTTCGTTTGAGTAGAGCTGGAGGAATCGCGGCGGAGACCGCAGGAGATGGGTTAGGGCGTAGCTCGGGATGAGGATGCAATACCACAGTAGTAGGGGAGGTCCCGACCACAAAATCGGTCGCTACGCAGCAGGGGGGTGCCCACGAGGAGGAGAACGAAAGGAGAAAAGAGATAGGTGGCGATGCCCGTGTTGCTAACGGAACACGTGGAGCATGCGTGAAGGGAAAATTAGACGGAGATGTCTGAACACGAGAAGGCAGTCAGTAAGGAGACGAGTCGAGTACTACAGTTAGAGATATGATCAAGCAAGGCGAAATTTACCATGGACAAATGGCGAAACTCGTTGCTTGTGCACGATATGAGAGCCATGCAAGATGTAAACTAGGGCCGAAACGGAACAGAGTAATACGAGGACGAAGGAGGAAAAAAAAATGAAATGAAAATTACGCACGAAGCCAAAATAACGAGACGAGGCCCGATGTGAAATTAGTAAGTTTACGATAATACGAGCCGCTCCCGAGCCAGATAGTATAGTATCTGCACGGTGTAGTTTAGCGAGTGGAATTGAATTGAATTTACGGTTTGATAAAGTAGAAGTCAAAAAGAAAACGTGTCTGATTGGAATTGTCAATACCCGAACTAAATGAAGTTTGGTGCGTATGGGGGCGAAGACATCCACGTGGCAAGGTGCACGTTGTCAAAAGTGAACTAGATGAAACGGAACACAACAAATGTGAGGCGAAGGGATGAGGGAGGGGTATGGAAAAACCAATTCAAAGGGAGGCAGGCGAAACCCAAACAAACGAACCGATGCGAAGGGGAATGGCTGTGTGAAAATGCTAGACGCGCCGAGCTTAGACCAACAGTAGCCAACCGGTTTGGTCTGTGGCCCATGCCATCAATGATGTCCCTGCCAGTGCCGCTGACCGGTAGTTCCTAGGGTTGGTGTCCCGGTGGTTGGACAGTATTTTTAACCACTTAGATATATAGATTATATCGAATGCAGCGCTGTCTGGAAGACAATTCTATGGTTCCATGCGTTTCTCAATCAAACAGGTGAATGCCGTGTGTAGTATCCTAACAAAGCAGGCCATATAGCCGTCCGCGATTTCCCTCCTCTTTTCTTGATATAATTATTGCTTAAATACACAACACGTACACTTCAAGCCAACTGTCAACACATGTCTGAGCTTAGAGCTGTCCGCTGGATGCGAACCTTCGCTGCGTATGTGGTGAGGGAAAACCCCGCGAGCAAAACAGGTAAGTCTGTGGCCTTACTTGCCATTCCAGCGGGGCAGCAACTCCACCACCACCTCACGCGCATACAGACATGCACTACACTCACGGGGGCTAATGGACTTTAGCAGTTGACGCACCCGGATCATTCTACACCTCTTTAGTAACGTTGTGATACAGACGAAACGTGGTAGGTCGAGCCGAGTACAGACTTGAAACCTGCCGGAGAGAAACCCAGTCAGAAGGACAACGTGATTGCGAATGCTTAGTTACCCAAAATATAGAAATGAGACAAAATTGCGAGCTGACGGCCAAAGAAGACCGAGATGCACGATAAACTAGTAGAGCAATTAAGTGCCACATACATTCTCGCAAATTTAGTATCAATTGCAACTTTGGAAAGGTCAAAGATTTCAACAGAAATAAAACCTTGCGCCATTTGTAGCGGCCTATCCGAGGAAGCCATATTAAGAAAAAGAGGCGGTTTGCCTTTATTCAAGCAATATTACGCGAAATCTAAAATTGTGCATCTTCATTTTAAAGATATTTAAGTGTGAAGAAAAAACCTCTGACTTCAATTTCGGGCATGAACGAATCATCGAATAAAAATTTAATTTAAATTTTAATTTACTAAAAATGTCGAGAATTCAACAAAAATCGATTCTGCGCACGTTTTTATAAGCGTACTCTGCTTTATCCCATACAAATGATTCTTTTTGAAAAAAATAAATAAATGTCTTTGAGTCTTCATGTAAAGTACCCCCAAAATAAAAATTCCCGTTTCAGTTCAAGCCCCCTAAATTCAAACCTTATTTCGGGGAAATTGGTGGTTTCCCGGTGACCCAATGTCATCTACGGCTATTACTAGCTTATTACAGATAGCGACAGGACGATTTTGACAAAAAGCCGATTTTTCGTTTTCCAAGAACCCCCCACAAAATGGAAATTTTGACTACACATTGTATTATAGAACTCATACATGAACGATTAATTATCTATTTTTTCACTTGGCAGGACTTCAGGTACGAATTATTCTCTGTAAAATCACCGTTTCGCGTTTAATACATCACTTATATTTACGTACAAGAACTAGGACGAATCGTAACAACGATATGAGGTCGAAGGAGAACTAGGGGTAAGACACAAGAGGGAAATGCGCATGACGAGACAAAGCGAGGCGATGCGAATGAAAGGCGCGATAAGCGAGGCGCGCCGAGTACATGCTGCTGCGGCGTAGTGGCGGGGTCGGTCAGGGGGAGCGTGCGTTAACACAGCCTGGGGTGGACGGGCGTGGAGCGGCGGCCTGCGTCCGCGGGCGCCACCGCCCGGGGCAGTGCGTGGGGTGCGCACGGGGCGGCGTGCCGTGGGCTGCTTGCCGTGCCCGCCGCCGCGCCCAGTGCAACGTCGGGCGGGTAGGTGGGCAGGCGAGGGGCTTGAGGCCGGGCGAGAACGGGCGGGCGGGCCGGTGTTCGGCGTAGGCTAGCAAGTGAGCTAACGGCAGGCGGGGAGGTGGGCAGAGGCGGGCGAGCGTGCGGGCGCTAGCGTGCGGGCGGGCGAGGTGCGGCGAGCGTGCGGGCGAGCGTGGCGGAGCGAGCGCTGCGGGCGAGCGTGCGGGCGAGCGTGCGGGCGAAGCCGAGCGAGGGACGATGCCTAGGCGCCGCCACCTGACAGCAGCCGAAGTGAAGCGGGCAGAGCAAGCTATACCGCCACAGGACCCGACCTCTTCGACTCAAGCGCGTCCCTCAAACGCGCTGAGTCAGATACGAAAACAATTTTATTCCAAATTTTGGGTATATTTTTTAATTTGTTTGGGAATGAGCATCCTGGATATACAGAATGTGTTGGGAGATCCCGTTTGAATTCCTTCGAGGAGAAAACAGTTCATTTAAGAAAAAAAAAATTATTATCACTTCTCCATTCCTTATAAATAACATGTCTAAAATTTTCCAAAGGTTAATTCAAAATAATATATATAGTACATGTTTGATGAGACTGGGCGGATACGAGCTACATAAAAGGTTCTTATAACAACATTATTATTTAAGATAACGTTGTTTATTCTTAGGCAATGAATATTTATTTAAGATCAAGTATTTAATCAGCTGACGACTGAAGGGTGAAAACATTTGCTGAACAAAGAATGACCGGAGAACTATAATAAATATTTGGTTGGCCGTAGGACCTTCGTTCTTCGTCCCTTAAATACATTGCTTGCCAAAAACAGAATAAACGAATGGCTCGCAGAAAAATCGACGATGGTTGACCGTGTGGCATTGCCGAATGTTTTTCTTCACCCAAGGTATCCTCGCTAACTTATTATGTTCTTCGGGCGAAGCGCACTTTTCCTTCGCTGCCTTACGGCAACGCCTGCGAAATTTCAACCACCCAGCTTGTAAACCATTATTTTCGACCAGTTTCTAAACATTTTTATGTGTGCCTGATTATCCAACATCCAGATATAGTTTCCAGTTTGTTTTAATGTTTGTGTCCGCGTGAGGGGAATCGAAAACATTCGAATCTTTGGGTTTCAGCCCAGCATTCTCTCATCCCAGTTTCACATCGCTCTTTTTCAAAACAACATTGCTATAGTAGGTGTTTCAAGTAATATGCTTAAATGTAATAATTACCACAAAACTTCAATTTTTCATTTGCCGATTCCGCAGAATACAGCTCTAAAGTTTTTGATTATAACGATGGCTGACGCTTCCTTAACATTCTTTGGCTTTTATCGGGAATATAAATAGAATGTCATTTGAATTATTGTAATGCCTTCAAAGGACAGCCACATCCTACGAAGATTGAAGGACACATGCAGCGATTTTACAAAAGAAAAAGAGAGAAATCTTCCAGTAGGAATTTGTTGCAGGCACACAATGACACTGCGTGCCGTATCAGGTACACGAGACTAACTAACAAAACTAGTAGGGAGTTTTCCTTGGTTTTACTCCAGCAATCCCACCCAAAGGTTAGCACAAAGGCATAGTGGTGAACGTTCCTGAAAAGTTGAAGTTTAATGAAAATTCTTAATTGGTTGAGAAATGCTTGCGGGGCACGTCAACACGATGATTTCATGTCTCGTTATTGTTGTTAAATATGTTATCCTCACGAAGGAGAGGATGTTTCCTCATCACTAGATTGTCACACCCACTCACGGCGCTGTTCACACACGTCTTCTTGCGAGTGGGAGTATTCAGGTATGTCCCATCAGGCGGTGGTACACCGCCCCAGTTCGGAACAAGCTCTAAGTTACAGAGTGCTCTCCGTAATGTGTGGGGTTGCAGTGCCACGTTAAGTGTAAGTGGAGTAAGTAAGCAGGTTAAAACAAGGAAGACGAAAGAAAGATAGCGCGCGAAGCGATGACTCATTATTAGGTCACAGATCCGGCGTTCGTACGATTTTAATATCGATTCCGGGGTACGTCATCCTGCATGGTCATGCTGTCCCGTAAGTGCACGTTTTTGTCACAGGAGTTGGCTCTGAGTTGTCGTGGATGGCGAGATCCGGGACAACTTTTAAACGTCGGACTTGTGGAGTTTTCCCAACCAGAACTTTCTTCCAAAACCGGGGCCCCCCCCAAAACAGACAATCTCTAGACGCTCTCCCGACACGTGTGTAGTGAAGTGCATATAAGTGTAAGTATGAGATGTAAGGGGCGAGGATAGGACAAGCGAAGGAGGAAGAAAGATCGCCGCCGCGGACCGTGAACTGCTTTTTAGGGTACTGCACCGGCATTCGCCTGGTGGTGATTGGAGAAAACAACGGAAAACTACCGATCAGGAGCAGCCGGCCGTTAAAATTACTCCTCCAGACAGCTGTTGAACTCCCACCTAGCGTTGACAAACTAGTGTCGAAAATCCTGCCCCCGTCGGAACTGCAATCCTAGACTTCCGCGTCAGAGCACTGCACTACATCAGTTTGGATACCCCTGATACACCTCCCTCCTCCTCCTCCGAGGCAGCTCTACGCCCGCTGCTTGGATTCCCGACAGTGTGGCAAATGTTAGGTCATGTAAATGTGCGTGTAAGGGAGATGATACTAGGATGAAGATCGCCGCGCCGGACCGTAACCGTTTGTTAGGGTACTTGGCACCCGCATTCGCCTGGTTGTTCCTAGGAGAAATCATGGGAAAACTACCGATCAGAGCAGCCGGCCGTTAAAATTCTCCTCCAGAACAGCGGTGTGAACTCGACCTAGCTTACTAAAAGGCGGTCCGATAATCTTGCCTCCGTCGGAACTCTACCGACCTCCCAGACAGAGCACTTGCACATTTATTTATCTTAATGTGCACATTTCATATGCGCTGAAGTCCGAAGTAGCTCGATGCGTTTCCTTCTTTGGAATGTATCCACCCCTTTTGTATAATGTTGAACATTAACTATCTATCGCGAAATTATCCCTGAAGGCATTTCCGTATGATATTACATCATTCCAACTATATTACATGGTACAGTGCGACGGAAATGAAAACCACGAATCCTGAAGAGGCCAGAGGAGTTACAAAGACAAGTGGATCCTGCATTCTTACTTTTGGCTTGTCTAAGCTACATGCATGATTTAGATTACGGCTGAACATTTGTCTGCACATTACTTATTCGTTTGGATGAGCAGAAAATGGTTCATATGGAATGACCAGGACCAAAAAGGAGGAAAGAAGGAAAATGAAATTTAAGTCAAATGCAAAAGACAAATGGGTTAATGTATAATAGGTTAAGTGTAAATATGCCTTAATAAAATTTAAAAACGGCAAGAATTTTCATGTATAAGTGTGTAACACATTGTACATATAAAACCGGTTAAAATGATTTACTAAAATTGAAATGATGTATTATAACCGTTATTTTATGATGGTTTTTGAATTATATTGTTTTACATTGTTTATCGTAGTTTAGTTAATTTTGTTAGGTTTTAGTTTGGTAGTTTTTGAAAAAACATTATAATCTTAGATAGAAGAATCCGACGAAAATTAAATGAAATAAATTGTTTAAAATACATTTTTTAGTGGTGCGGTACTTTCATAATTCAGTCAAATTTTCTTCTAAACAAGCAATATTTCGAAGAAGTACAAGAGGACAGGAATAAAGCAATATCATGTGATTAAGGGAAAAATTTCATTAGAATGATCCATTCAGAATAACTTAAATTCTCGAAATACTCAACTGACGCGATATTAACAATACTCATATAACCAGGTCAAGAACACTCTCATTAAACCCAAATCCATGATATTCCTTGCGAAGGTATTCTATTTATTGTGAAAGTGGCCGGTGAATTTCGAAAAACTGACATTTTCGATTACGTTTATTTGTATGTTGTATTTGTCATTTTTGCGGTCGATTGTATGACTTTGCGGCTTAACTAACGCGGCCTTTACCTTCTGTGTTTAAGTTTAATTTCCATGCTTGGTAGGTAAGAGAGTCTAATAGCGAACATGACGTTTTCCCTTCACCAGAACTAGCGAATTCCCATGTCTGAAATTGGCTCAGACAGATTAAAGCAACTGAGACAATTTCAAAGGAAAGCTAAAATTTTTTGCGTTAAATCTATTTTAATTACTTTATTTATTTAACATTAAAAAACTTGTTAAGTTGTATATGCCGACATTATGAGGAAGAAAAACTCTACAGTTACTGTCCAGAGCGAAAGCAGTGGCTCTCTCAGGCCTTTTGCTCAATGCGCAATAGAATTCGAATGAAAAACCTCTTATCGAATTATAAGGGAAAGTAAAAAATGTCTGTATTATTATTATCTTATTATTATTATTATTATTATTATTCTTAACATTTAAAGAATTACGTGTGAATGACTACGTATTTATATTTCTCTTTTTATTTTATTTTCTCCCAGTGTTCCCGAATTCTCTTCTTCCTAATAGCATAATGACAAACGGAAGATGGTTTACTTTAGTTCCTATGTTGACTATCTTGACTCCTCAAATATGAGCACTACTGTATCTTATCGATCGATCATATTTACATTCAAAAAGTCCTCTATCTGATCAATAAACTGACGCTGCATAACAACCTTCTCACTTTTCCAGGGGAAATTTAGTGCAGCTACTTGAAGTTGCTTTATCTTTTGTACTGGCAGATTTGCTAGTATGTGAGTGTTCATGTGCTTATGAGATATGCCATTTAAGATACGTGTATTTCCATTATTATTTTTAAGAAAATGGGTTACTTTATATTGTAGGGACGTTCGCGTAGCGAGAATCACCTTAGATTGTATCGGGTGGAGTGCGGGAAAAATGTGCACTTACGGGGACAAATGTGTGGTCATTTAAAAAATGTGGGAATGTAATAGCCAGCTCTCTCGGAGTGATTGTAAATTATACTAACGTTGAAAAAAGAAACATTGGAATTAAAAATTGTATTGGCTGACATCCCCCCATTCAAAAAACCAATTACAAATTTTGTTTTCGTCTTTGAACTGCTCTTTTTGTACCCATTGCCTTCCAATGAAAAAAACTAGATCTGTAGAATCTCAAGCACAGTACACATTCTTCCCTAAGTCTTGGTTCAAAACGTGTTATACTTGAGAGGTTTGTTTCAAAAAACTTTGATAAATCATGAACAATTAATTTTTTAAACGTCCAGGGCTGATTGACAATCTAGAATAACAGCATAATTGATTAAAATTGTAAAAATCTTTAAAAAATCTAATTTTTAATTAATGAATACCACTAGAAAAACAAAGTTGAAATTTTGCTGAAATATGGGCAATCATTTGCGAACAAAAAGTGGTACACGCTAAGATTGCAGCCATTGCTGTGCCAAAAGTCTCTAAACCGCTTTTATCACAGCACCGCAGGACCAGACCCGGCAACGAATAGGTTCCGTTAAACGAGGAACTCTCAAATAAATCTGAATAACTTGAAAACGCATTGTTACAAAAACAGCTGACTATTGCCGCCTTACATTTGTTTATCAATTTTAGCATTCTTCCAATTCACATTTGCTTAGTACTTACTTCTTATTTGCTGAGTGCATTAGCGATGCTATCCCAGCGAAATTTCCGATCCGTGAGTGCACCAAATCCGGCAACTCAGGTAATTTACTAGTTTTAAAGAGGAGCGCATTTTGCCTACCTGTTCGTCCCGAAATGCGCGGGCGCGTCTGTGTTTCATGCAATGCTTTATCGTTTATTTAGAGGCGCGTAAACGCCCGTAAAGCGCTTATTAAAATAGTAATTCACTTTATTGGCGCGGCGCTGCCTCGGTTCAACTCTGACAAATGGGACGCGGTGTCCCCGAGACTTGCCGGATTTGGAACGCGATGCACGAAACTGTAATTTTTCGCAACTAGCCTAATTACCCGGTGCGTCTTTATTTACTATTAGACGGCGATGTCTTTGAACTTTTGCTTTTGCAAGTACATTCTCTATTTAACGACTCATTTTTCCACGAAAAATCAAAACTTTTCTGTGAAAACGACGCTCAAATTTCCACATCTTCAGAGATCTCAATCCGTTTCCTCAAAAAACGGTGTCCTCCAGACGAACTTCGAGTCGTCAGTACATATATGCTTGGCACTGTAGACCTGATATTTGATTGACTAGTGGCGTGTCAAAAAAAGGGATTTGTCTCGTGAGTGTAGTTGAATCGACGGGACTTCGCGCGGCTGTGATTTTCCGCGTATGGGATGGCGAAATCAGACGCCGACCTGCCCGTCGGCTTGGAGAGGGGCTTGCCAACCAGTGTATCTCAAACCAGCGAGATACGCCCTATCCGAAAACAAGCTCTAAGCCCCCGAATGGTCTCCCGGAATGGGTGGTTTAGTGGCAATACATTTAAATGAAAGTGTGGATTACGTAAGGGATGAGGATATGGAAATAGAAGAAAAAGACATATCGCGCGCGGTCCGCGGACCCGTTTGTTATGGTTCTGGCTCCGGGCATTCGCCTGGGTGTTGATCGGAAAATTCAACGAAAAACTAACGATTTGAGCAAGCCGGCCGCTAGAAATTGTCCTTCAGACAAAGCTGAATCCCCACGAGAACCCTACGACCTCCCCATCAGAGGCCACTACCAGTTGTCTCTACACATTCAGTCCCTGAGCTTACCTTAACCGGTAACATGATATTTAAGATCATTTTCGGTTTCCGAATAATAAGACTGAAATATGACTTTAAGAATATTAAAGAAAGTAAAACAATTGTCCTTAAATGGCAATTTAATTTCGAAAAATTGGAGCCATTTCTAAGAAAATGTCCTGTAAGAGTTACTCTAAATGCAAAATGTGAAGCTCTTTTTTCACAGAATTTGTTTAGTTTTCAATAACGAAGCACTTCCAATCTCAAGGGCAATATATGCACAAATCGGCTGGGATTAGCATATTAAGGTGTGGGAGATTTAAAAAAATACATTTTTGTATATTGTAGAAAAACAAAATACAGCATAATTAATTTTATGTCTTATCTTAAACAGTGCAATTAGTACTATCCGTACCGACAAAAATTTGAAGAAAAAATTTGGCCCCGGGTTTTTTAAATTTATTTTTATTGTTATTTAAATAGGAAAATGGCATTTGAAGATTTTCTGGAAGATGGACCTTTGAATTTAGGTTCGTTTTCAGAAGAAACGTTTGAGTTTTCGAAGAAAAAAATAAGACACTTAAATAGAAAAAGTACTTGCAAATGCAATAGTGCCAAAGAAATCGGGCCGCTAATGAAACATGATAACGAAAGAGGACCAGTCCCAAAAAATTACATTTTTGTAATTTTTGAAGAAACAAAGCGGGTAGAGTTAAAATTGGTGTTTATGATCATCTTAGAGTCTACATTTAGCACTATCCCTACCAAAAGTTTAAGAAAAACATTTCGACAAAAGCTTGTTTTTGTTATTTTTTAAAATTGCACATATTTTTACGCAGTATTGCGAAAAAATACTACAAAATTAAAAAAATATACATGTTCTTATTTAAAGAACTAAATATGGAGAACAAATTTTAGGTGAAAGGAAAATTACATATCTTCAATTTTGTAGTTATAGAAGACACGGGAAAAAATAATTCCAGCTTTTTACAATTTTCGAACATTCGAAGTTAACCCTTTGAAAATCCGGACCTTACGCACCATATATAAAAATGTATTAACTATTTTTTACAGAAAGTTTACAAGAAAATGCTTGAAAAATGTCCCAGGGGCTTCATGTAAAGTACACTCAAGTTGTAAAGCAAGTTTTTCTAAAGCCGCGACGCCTCGAGATAACCCAGATCGTACCGGGCAGTATCCATTTGGAAAAACTCCTACGTATAATAAGTAATATTCAAAATTATCTTATTATAAAACACACATTTACCATAAGACAACATTACAATGTTATAAAAAAAATTTCCGAAACCAAATAATAAAAATTAAAAATAATTATTATCGTCTTAAAATCATTTGGAGAGCACAAGTTGATGCACCAACTGTTGCCAACTATACATTTCCCTTCCAGTAAAATAACCTTCACCTTATTGCTTATCAATTTGCCCGTAGTTTGGAGCCAGACAAGACGCAATCGAACGCAGACGCTGGCGAATCTACGAACCTGCAAACAATCACTTTGCTCCAGCGTGATAAACTCTCTTTGTATGTTGAACTCGGCAATGGCCAATATTTCTCCAAATTAAAGGATAAAGGACACGGATCCGCGACGTCAGTAATACTTTTCACTCAAAAGGTGAAAATGATCTGTCGTGAACGTGCACTTCCAGCATCGATATTACTCAAGACATACGTGCCGGACTTTGAGAACATCACGGCACCTCATATTGCGATACCTGGATGCTCAGCATTCATATATATAAGAAATGCTGATATTCGCTGAAATTTGTCTTATGTCTGTATTATGGAAATACGTATTTGTCATATTTTATATTAATATATATATATATATATATATATATATATATATATTTAATAAAACTGAAGAAATTCATAAAATAAAAAAAAGATTATGTTAAAAACCCCAAAAATATGTAATATAGTACTAGAATAAGTAAAAATATGTAACGAAATAAACGTTTGTATTAGGACCGGCGACGATTCGCCCATGATTTGAGGATTCCAGTAAGTAGAAAAGATAAAAAATATGTAATTGCCCGTAAAAAAAGCAAATCTTCTTCTAAATGGAACTTCCCCGAGTTCAAACAGGCCCTTCAGTTGTTGAAAAAAATGGAGCCATAAACGTGCCGGTGATTCAACAGCTGCGACAAAATCGAAAAACTTACAACAAAAACAAACTACTTTATTCGGAATATATGCTTCTGACACTAAACGAGAAAGGAATTGATTTATATCTAATATTATGAGGCGACCACGCTATTGGGTTTTTGTCTTACTTGAAACAATTCACCCTCTCTTCTCACGGGATACCTGGGTCTATTCCTGAATACTGAATGTGTCTTAATATTTAAAAAATAGATTTGGAAATAAGTATTGCTTTTCACAAGATGTAATCCATACGGGCGGGTCATTTAATGGTACTTGCTTCAAAACAATCAATTATGAAGTGGCAAGAAAAGTTCACCTCAGAATTCCTGAGAAAGCATAAGCGATTCCTTCGCACATTATATTTGAAGCCGTTTGTCCAGCCGTTGTAAAGTACTTAGATAGTACTATGCTAATCTAAGATCTCTGTGTGACACCTTATCCGGCGCCATTTAAGTTCCAATTTCCGCCGATAAGGTAGAGATTTTCCTTAAAGAACAGTCCGAGCCCAAAAGTTTCGATTGCATTCAGTAACATATTCACCAGCTTGACGTTGATCCAATCTGAAGTGGTTGAATTACATTTTTACGTCATTTTTCTTTGTTTTCTAGGAGCATTTTTTAAATTAATTAAGAATAATTTTTTGATCATTTTGGCATTTTAGTTCATCCAAAATCCGCCCCATATGATCATATGACGATTATTTGAAATACGTTGAATAAGAACAAATTTTTGGTTTTCGAAGAAGGGGAGAGGCCTCCATGGCCCAATTTAGATCCTCCTTCTTCACAACAAGAGGTATATGTATATCCAGTTTCATATGATTTCCTTTCAATTATTGACAATCACGTACCATATGCTCTATATGTATGTGCTGTGTACATGATTGCCCGATATAGATTTAACTGGTTTAACCCGTTAGTCCAGATGACCAGCATGGAAAAAAAATCTCAAAACGCAAATTAAAAATTGTTGGCAAATGCATGTATAATGCCATTAATATTACTGCTTTTACTAAACAAATGCTTCTTATGAACGAAAAGGAATCATTTATTGAAAAGTTTATATCCAAGATGGCCAATCCAAAAGGCATAAGAATCCTTATATACCTGTATGCTCAGTTCATTCCATTGCCAACAACCGCCATTCCACTCACTGCCAAAACTATGTCGCATAGAGGAATGGAAGGCAAAATTGACAATTTCGCCGCGCAGCAATGGCAGTAACAAATCGAGTTTTCGCAGCGCCGGAATAGAAGCGAGACGGTGGCGGTGGCACAGAGCAGGGAAACGCTGCCGCTAGACGCCCGGCCGCAGCCGCTGCGTGCACGCTGAGCGCACGCGGCGGGAGGGGTGGGGGGGAAGCAGCGCCGCGGGCGGACCCGGGCTAGGCTCGTCCACCGGCTCCGGTGGCCTAACAGCGCTGTTAAATAACAGCGACGTCGTGCGTGGATTAAGCACCGCCGGCAGTGGCTATGTAAACCCTTTTACGGGGCGTGCCGCGCCCCTCCCTGTCCCTCCCCCCTCCCGGGCCACGCCCCCCCCGCCCCGCCTGATGCGCAGCCCCAGGTTCCGCGCGCGTTTATCTGTTAGTTTAGTTGGCAAATATATAGAACCATGGAAATTCTAAAGTATGGAGGAATGTTTGTCCCGCGATATGGGCTTTTCGCGAGGATTATAGC
>BOPP01000058.1:469801-485501 GCA_017312745.1 Gryllus bimaculatus | reverse complement strand
ACCCCACCCCTCCCGCCGCGTGCGCTCAGCGTGCACGCAGCGGCTGCCGGCCGGGCGTCTAGCGGCGCGTTTCCTGCTCTGTGCCACCGCCACCGTCTCGCTTCTATTCCGGGCGCTGAAACTCGATTGTTACTGCCCTGCTGCCGGCGAAATTGTCATCTGCTTCCATTCCTCTATGCGAAATAGTTTTGGCAGTGAATGGAATGGCGGTTGTTGGCATGGAATGAACTGACATACAGGTATATAAGATTCTTATCCTTTTGATTGCCATCTTGATATAAACTTTCAATAAATGATTCCTTTCGTTCATAAAGAAGCATTTGTTTAGTAAAAGCAGTAATATTAATGCAATTATACATCATTTGCCAACAATTTTATTTGCGTTTTGAGATTTTTTTTTCCATCTGGTCATCTGACTAACGGTTAACCAGTTAATCTATTATCGGGCAATCATGTACACGCACATACATATAGAGCATATGTACGTGATTGTCAATAATTGAAAGGAATCATATGAAACTGGATATACATATACCTCTTGTGTAAAGAGGATGATCTAAATTGGGCCATGGAGGCCTCTCCCCTCTTCGAAAACCAAAAATTTGTTCTTATTCAACGTATTTCAAAATAATCGTCATATGATCACTATGGGGCGGATTTTGATGAACTAAAATGCCAAAATGATCAAAAAATTATTCTTAAATTAATTTAAAAATGCTCTAAAAACAAAGAAAAATGACGTAAAAATGTATCAAACCCACTTCAGATGATCAACTCAAGCTGTTGAATATGTTACTGATGCAATCGAAACTTTTGGCTCGGACTGTTCTTTAAAAGAAAATCTCTACCTTTATCGCGAAATCGAACTAAATGGCGCCGATAGGTGTCACACAGAATCTTTAGATTACATAGTACTATCTAAGTACTTACAACGGCTGACAACGGCTTCAATATATGTGCGAAGGAATCGCTTATGCTTCTCAGGAATTCTGAGGTGAACTTTTCTTGCACTTCATAATTATTGTTTGAAGCAAGTACCATTAAAATGAAACCCGCCCCGTATGGATTACATCTTGTGAAAAGCAATACTTTATTTCCAAATCTATTTTTTTAAATATTAAGATCACATTCAGTAATTCAGGAATAGATCCAGGTATCCAGTGAGAAGAGAGGGTGAATTGTATCAAGTAAACAAAACACAATAGCGTGTCCCTCATAATATTAGATATAAATAATTCCTTTATCGTTTCGTGTCAGAAGCATATATTTCCGAATAAAGTAGTTGTTTTTGTTGTAATTTTTCGATTTTGTCGCAGCTGTGAATCACCGCACGTTTATGCTCCATTTTTTTCAACACTCGAAGGGCCTGTTTTGAACTCGGAAGTTCATTAGAAGAGATCTGATTTTTACGCAATTACATATTTTTTTATCTTTCTACTTACTGATCTCAAATCATGGCGAATCGTCGCCGTCCTAATACAATATCCGTTTATTCGTTACATATTTTTACTTATTCTATACTATATTACATATTTTGGGGTTTTTACATAATCTTTTTTTTATTTTATGAATTTTCTTCAGTTTTATTATATATATATATATATATATATATATATATATATATATTAATATAAAATATGACAAATACGTATTTCCATAATACAGACATAAGACAAATTTCAGCGAATATCAGCATTTCTTATATATATGAATGCTGAGCATCCAGGTATCGCAATATGAGGTGCCGTGATGTTCTCAAAGTCCGGCACGTATGTCTTGAGTAATATCGATGCTGGAAGTGCACGTCACGACAGATCATTTTCACCTTTTGGAGTGAAAAGTATTACTGACGTCGCGGATCGTGTCCTTTATCCTTAATTTCGGAGAAATATTTGCCATCGCCGAGTTCAACATACAAAGAGAGTTCTTCACGCTGCAGTGATTGTTTGCAGGTCGTAGATATCGCCAGCGTCTTGCGTCGATTGCGTCTTGTCTGGCTCCAAAACTACGGGCATTGATAGCAATAGGTGAAGGTTATTTTACTGAAGGAAATGTATAGTGCAAAGTGTGCATCAACTTGTGCTCTCCAAATGATTTTAAGACGATAATATTATTTTTAATTTTTATTATTTGTTTCGGAAATTTTTTATAAATGTAATGTTGTATTATGTAAATGTGTTTTATAATAAGATAATTTGAATATTACTTATTATACGTAGGAGTTTTTCCAAAATGGATACTCCCCGGTCGATCTGGTTAATCTCGAGGCGTCGCGGCTTAGAAAAACTTGCTTTAAAACTTGAGTGTACTTTACATGAAGCCCCTGGGACATTTTCAACATTTTCTTGTAAAACTTTCTTGTAAAAATAGTTAAATACATTTATAAATGTGGCGTAGGTCCGATTTTCAAGGTTAACTTCGAATGTTCGAAAATTGTAAAAGCTTGAATTATTTTCCGTGTCTTCTTATAACTACAAAATTGAAGATATGTATTTTCCTTTCACCTAAAATTTGTTCTCCATATTTAGTTCTTTAAATAAGAACATGTATATTTTTTTAATTTGTAGTATTTTTTCGCAATACTGCGTAAAATATGTGCAATTTTAAAAAATAACAAAAACAAGCTTTTGTCGAAATGTTTTCTCTAAACTTTTGGTAGGGATAGTGCTAAATGTAGACTCTAAGATGATATAAACACCATTTAGCTCTACCCCTTTGTTCTTTCAAAAATTACAAAAATGTAATTTTTGGGACTGGTCTCTTTCGTTATCATTGTTTACATTAGCGCCGATTTCTTTGCACTATTGCATTTGCAAGTACTTTTTCTATTAACGATGTCTTATTTTTTCTCGAAAACTCAAAACGTTTCTCTGAAAACGAACCTAAATTCAAAGGTCATCTTCAGAAATCTTCAAATGCCATTTTCTATTTAAAAAAAATAAAATAAATTTAATAAAACGGCCAAATTTTTTCTTCAAATTTTTCGTACGGATAGTACTAATTGCACTGTTTAAGATAAGACATAAAATTAATTATGCTGTATTTTGTTTTTCTACAATATACAAAAATGTATTTTTTTAAATCTCCCACACCTTAATATGCTAATTCCCAGCGATTTGTGCATATTATTGCCCTTGAGATTGGAAGTGCTTCGTTTATTGAAAACTCAAACAAATTCTGTGAAAAAGAGCTTCACATTTTGCATTTAGAGTAACTCTTACAGGACATTTTCTTAGAAATGGCTCCAATTTTTTCGAAATTAAATTGCCATTAAGGACAATGTTTTACTTTTCTTTAATATTCTTAAAGTCATATTTCAGTCTTATTATTCGGAAACCGAAAATGCATCTTAAATATCATGTTACCGGTTAAGGTAGCTCAGGGACTGATGTGTAGAGACACTGTAGTGCCTCTGACTGGGAGGTCGTAGGGTTCTCGGTGGCAGGATTCAGCTTCTGTCTGAAGGACAATTCTAGCGGCCGGCTGCTCAAATCGTTAGTTTTTCGTGATTTCTCCGATCAACACCAGGCGAATGCCGGAGCAGAACCATAACAAACGGGCCGCGGACCGCGCGCGATCTGTCTTTTCTCTTCTATTCCCTATTCTCACCCCTTACGTAATCACACTTTCATTTAAATGTATTGCACTACCACCCATTCCGGGAGACCATTCGGGGGCTTAGAGCTTGTTTCGGATAGGGCGTATCTCGCTGGTTTGAGATAACTGGTTGGGCAACCCCTCTCCAAGCCGACGGGCAGGTCGGCGTCTGATTTCGCCATCCATCGCGGGAAAATCACAGCCACGTCCCGCGATTCAACTACACTCACGGGACAAATCCCTTTTTTTTGACACGCCACTAGTCAATCAAATATCATGGTCTACATGCAAGCATAATATGTACTGACGACTCGAAGTTCGTCTGGAGGACACCGTTTTTGAGGAAACGGCATTTGAAGATCTCTGAAGATGTGGAAATTTGAGCTCGTTTTCACAGAAAAGTTTTGATTTTTCGTGGAAAAATGACGTCGTTAATAGAGAAAATGTACTTGCAAAAGCAAAAGTTCAAAGAAATCGCCGCTAATGTAAATAAAGACGACGTAAGAGGCTAGTGCGAAAAATTACAGTTCGTGCATCGCGTTCAAATCCGGCAAGTCTCGGGGACACCGCGTCCATTTGTCAGAGTTGAACCCGAGCAGCGCCGCGCCCAATAAAGTGAAATTACTATTTTAATAAGCGCTTTACGGCGTTTACGCGCCTCTAAATAAACGATAAAGCATTGCATGAAACACAGACGCGCCCCGCATTTCGGGACGAACAGGTAGGAAAAATGCGCTCCTCTTTAAATAGTAATTACCGAGTTGCGGATTTGGTGCACTCAACGGATCGGATTTCACTGGGAATAGCATGCTAATGCACTCACAAATAAGAAGTAAGTACTAAGCAAATGTGAATTGGAAGAATGCTAAATTGATAGAACAAAATGTAAGCGCGCAATAGTCAGCTGTTTTTGTAACAATGCGTTTCAAGTTATTCAGATTATTTGAGAGTCCCTCGTTTTAACGAACTATTCGGTTGCCGTCTGGTCCTGCGGTGCTGTGATAAAAGCAGACTTTTGGCACAGCATGCTGCATCTTAGCGTGTACCACTTTTGTATCGTAAATGATTACCATTTTCAGCAAAATTCAACTTTGTTTCTAGTGAGTATTCATTAATTAAAAATTAGATTTTTTAAAGATTTTAATTTTATCAATTATGACTGTTATTCTAGATTGTCAATCAGCCCTGGACGTTTAAAAAATTAATTGTTCATGGATTTATCAAAGTTTTTTGAAACAACCTCTCAAGTACACGTTTGAACCAGACTCTAGGGAAAATGTGTACTGTGCTTGAGATTCCTACAAGATCTAGTTTTTTCATTGGGGGCAAATGGGTACAAAAGAGCAGTTTAAGACGAACAAAAATTTGTAATTGTTTTTTTGATGGGGGATGTCAGCCAATACAATTTTTAATTCCAATGTTTCTTTTTCACGTTAGTATAATTTACAATCACTCGAGAGAGCTGGCTATTACATTCCCACATTTTTTAAATGACCACACATTTGCCCCAAGTGCACATTTTCCCCACTCCACCCTAGACACTAAGGTGATTCTCGCTACGCGAACGTCCCTAAAATATAAAGCAACCCATTTTCTTAAAAATAATAATGGAATACACGTATCTTAAATGGCATATCTGATAAGCACATGACACTCACATACTAGCAAATCTCAAGTACCAAAAAGATAAAGCAAACTTCAAGTAGCTGCAATAAATTTCCCTGAAAAGTGAGAGGTTGTATTGCACGTCAGTTTATTGATCAGAGAGGACTTTGATGTAAATATGATAATCGATAAGATACAGTAGTGCTCATATTTGAGGAGTCAAGATAGTCAACATAGGAACTAAAGTACCATCTTCCTTTTGTCATTATGCTATTTAGGAAGAAGAGAATTCGGAACACTGAGAAAATAAAATAAAAAGAGAAATATAAATACGTAGTCATTCACACGTAATTCTTTAAATGTGAAAATAATAATAATAATAATAATAATAATAATAATAATAATAATAATACCGACATTTTTACTTTCCCTTATAATTCGATTAGAGGTTTTTCATCGAATTTCTATTGCTCCATTGAGCAAAGGCTGAGAGAGCCACTGCTTCGCTTCTGGACAGTAACTGTAGAGTTTCTTCCTCATAATGTCGCATATACACTTAACAGTTTTTATGTTAAATAAATAAAGTAATTAAATAGATTTAACGCAAAAAATTTTAGCTTTCCTTTGAAATTGTCTCAGTTGCTTTATCTGTCTGAAGACAATTTCAGACATGCGGAATTAGCTAGTTCTGGTGAAGGGAAAACGTCATGTTCGCTATTAGACTCTCTCTTACCTACCAAGCATGGAAATTACTCGAAATGTCAGTTTTCGAAATTCACCGCCACTTTCACAATAAATAGATACCTTCGCAAGGAATATCATGGATTTGGGTTAATGAGATGTTCTTGACCTGGTTATATGAGTATCTGTTAATATCCGCAGTCAGTTGAGTATTTCGAGAATTTAAGTTATTCATAATGATATTCTAATGAAATTTTCCCTTAATCACATATTGACTTTATTCCTGTCCTCTTGTACTTCTTCAGAATATTGCTTGTTTAGAAGAAAATTTGACTGAATTATGAAAGTACCACCCACTAAAAATGTATTTTAACAATTTATTTCATTTAATTTTCGTGGATTTTCTATCTAAGATTATAATGTTTTTCAAAACTACAACTAAAACCTAACAAATTAACTAAAACTACGATAAACAATGTAAAACAATATAATTCAAACCATCATAAAATAACGGTTATAATACATCATTCAATTTTAGTAATCATTTTTAACCGGTTTTTGATATGTACAATGTGTTTACACACTTATACATGAAAATTCTTCCGTTTTAAATTTATTAGGCATATTTACATTAACCTCATTTACATTAACCTCATTTCGTCTTTGCATTTGACTTAAATTTCATTTTCCTTCTTTCCTCCTTTTGTCACTGTCATTCCATATGAACCATTTCTGCTCATCCAAACGATAAGTAATGTGCAACAAATGTTCAGCGTATCTAATCCATGCATGTAGCTTAGACAAGCCAAAAGTAAGAATGCAGGATCCACTTGTCTTTGTAACTCCTCTGCCTCTTCAGGATTCGTGGTTTTCATTTCCGTCGGCACTGTACCATGTAATATAGTTGCGATGATGTATATCATACGGATAATGCCTATCAGGATAATTTCCGAATTAGATAGTTAATGTTCACATTATACAAAAGGGGTGGATACATTCCAAAGAAGGAACACCATCGAAGCCTACTTCGGACTTCAGCCATATGAAGTGCACATTAGATAATAAAGCTGCAGTGCCTCTGTCTGGGAGGTCGTAGAGTTCCGACGGAGGCAAGATTATCGACCCTTTACTAGCTAGGTCGAGTTCACCCGCTGTCTGGAGGAGAATTTTAACGGCCGGCTGCTCTGATCGGTAGTTTCCCCATGATTTCTCCTAGGAACACCAGGCGAATGCCGGTGCAGTACCCTAACAAACGGTTAACGGTCCGCGCGCGATCTTCATCCTAGTATCATCTCCCTTACACGCACATTTACATGAACTACATTGCCACACATGTCGGGAATCCAGCAGCGGGCGTAGAGCTTGCCTCGGAGGAGGAGGAGGGAGGTGTATCAGGGTATCCAACTGATGTCAGTGCAGTGCTTCTGACCGGAAGTCCTAGGATTGCAGTTCCGACGGGGGCAGGATTTTCGACACTAGTTTGTCACGCTAGGTGGAGTTCAACAGCTGTCTGGAGGAGAATTTTAACGGCCGGCTGCTCTGATCGGTAGTTTTCCGTTGTTTCTCCAATCACCACCAGGCGAATGCCGGTGCAGTACCCTAACAAACAGTTCACGGTCCGCGCGCGATCTTTTCTTCCTCTTCCTTGTCCTATCCTCGCCCCCTTACATACTCATACTTACACTTATATGCACTTCACTACCACACGTGTCGGGAGAGCAGTCTTAGAGATTGTCCTGTTTGGGGGCGGGGCCCCGTTGGAGAAAGATTCCTGGTTGGGGAAAACTCCACAAGTCGACGGAAAAGTTGTCCCCGGATCTCGCCATCCCACGAAAACTCAGAGCCAACTCCTGTGACAAAAACGTGCACTTACGGGACACATGACCATAGCAGATGACGTACCCGGAATCGATATTAAAAATCTGTACGAACGCCGGATCTGTGACCTAATAAATGAGTCATCGCTCGCGCGCTATCTTTCTTTCGTCTTCCTTGTTTTAACCTCTTACTTACTCCACTTACACTTACGTGCACTGCACACCCCACACATTACGGGAGAGCACTCTGTAACTTAGAGCTTGTTCCGACTGGGGCGGTGGTACCCCGCTGATGGGACATACCTGAATACTCCCACTCGCAAGGAGACGTGTGTGACAGCGCCGCATCTCACAATCTAGTGACTGAGGAACATCCTCTCCTCGTGAGGATACATATTTACAACAATAACGAGACATGATCATCGTAGTTGACGTGCCCCAAGCATTTATCAACCAATTAAGATTTTCATTAAACTTTCAACTATTTCAGAACTGCTTCACTAGCTTTGTGCAACTTTGTGGATTGCTGGAGTAAAACAAAGGAAAACTCCCCTACTAGTTTGTTAGTTAGTCTCGTGTACCTGATACAGGCACGCAGTGTCATTTGTGATGCTGCAACAAATTCTACTGAAGATTTTTTTCTTTTGTAAAATCGCTGCATGTGTCTTCAATCTTCCTAGGAGTGGCTGTCTTTGAAGGCATTACAATATTCAAATGACATTCTATTTATATTCCCCGATAAAAGCCAAAGAATGTTAAGGAAGCGTCACCATCTTATAATCAAAAACTTTTAGAGCTGTATTCTGCGATCCAAAATGAAAAATTGAAGTTTGTGTAATTATTACATTTAACATATACTTGAACACTACTATAGCAAGTTGTTTTGAAAAGAGCGATGTGAAACTGGGATGAGAGAATGCTGGGACTGAGAACCCAAAAGATTCGAATGTTTCGATTCCCCTCACGCGGACACAAACATTAAACAAACTGAAAAACTATGATCTGGATGTTGGATAATACAGTGCCCAACATAAAAATTGTTTAGGAACTGGGTCGAAAATAATGGTTTACAAGCTGGGGGGTTGAAATTTCGCAGGCGTTGCCGTAAGGTAGCGAGGAAAGTGCATTCGCCGAAGAACATAATAAAGTAGCAAGGAAACCTTGGGTGAGAAAACCATTCGGCATGCCACACGTCAACTCGTCCGATTTTTTCTGCGAGCCATTCGTTTATTCTGTTGGCAAGCAATGTATTTAAGGACGAAGAACGAAGGTCCTACGGGCCAACCAAATATTTATTATAGTTCTCTCATTCTTTGTTCAAGCAAAATGTTTTCACCCATTCAGTCGTCAAGCTATTAATACTTGATCTTAAATAAATATTGATTACTAACAAAATAAACACGTATCTTAAATAATAATTGTTGTTATAAGACCTTTTATGTACTCGTATCCCCAGTCTCATCAAAACATGTACTATATAATTATTTTGATTAACCATTTGGAAAATTTAGAATGTTATTTATAAGGATGGAGAAGTGATATATTTTTTTTTCTTAAATGAACTGTTTCTCTTCGAAGAATTCAAACGGATCTCCAACACATTCATGTATATCCAGGATTCTCATTCCAACAAAATTATAAATATACAAAATTTGGAATAATATTGTTTCGTATCTGACCTCAGCGTGTTTGAGGGACCGCTTGAGTCGAAGAGGTCGGTGTCTGTGCGGTATAGCTTGCTCTGCCCGCTTCACTTCGGCTGCTTGTCAGGTGCGGCGCCTAGGCATCGTCCCTCGCTTCGCTCGCCCCCGCACGCTCGGCCCGCACGCTCGCCCGCCGGCTCGCCCGCACCGCTCGCCCGCACGCTCGCCCGCACGCTCGCCCGCCCGCACGCTCGCCCGCACGCTCGCCCGTCTCTTGCCACCCTACCCCGCCTGCCCGTTCGCTCACTTGCTAGCCTACGCCGAACACCGGCCGCCCGCCCGTTCTCGCCGCGCCTCAGCCCCTCGCCTGCCCACCTACCCGCCCACCGTAGCACTGCGCGGCGCGGCACGGCAAGCAGCACGGCACGCGCCCGTGCGCACCCCCACGCACTGCCCCGGGCGGTGGCGCCGCGGACGCAGCCGCCGCTCCCACGCCGTCCACCCAGGTGTGTAACGCACGCTCCCCCTCACCCCCCGCCAACTACGCCGCAGCACATGGCTACTCGGCGCGCCTCGCTTATCGCGCCCTTTCATTCCGCATCGCCTCGCTTTGTCTCGTTCTGCGCAATTTCCTCTTGTGCTCTTTACCCCTAGTTCTCCTTCGACTCATATCGTTGTTACGATTCGTCTAGTTCTTGTACGTAATATAGTGATGTATATAAACGCGAAAAACGGTGATTTTACAGAAGAATAATTCGTACTGAAAGTCCCTGAAAGTGAAAAAATAGATAATTATTGTTCATGTATGACGTAAATTACATTCTATAATACAATGTGTAGTCAAAATTTCCATTTTGTGGGGGGTTCTTGAAAACGAAAAATCGCTTTTTGTCAAATCGTCTGTCCTATCTGTAATAACGCTAGTAACTAGCCCGTAGGATGACATTGTCACCGAAACCACCAATTCCCCGATCAATAAGGTTGATTTTTTAGGGCTTGAATCTGAAACGGAAATTTTTATTTTGGGGGTACTTTACATGAAGACTCAAAGACATTTTATTTATTTTTTTCAAAAAGATCATTTGTATAGGATAAAGCAGAGTACGCTTATAAAAACGGCGCAGATCCGATTTTTGTTGAATTCTCGAAATTTTTTAGTAAATTAAAAGTTAATTAATTTTTATTCGATTGATTCGTTCATGCCCGAAATTGAAGTCGGAGGTTTTTCTTCAAAATTATATCTTTAAATGAAGACGTGCACAATTTTAGATTTCGCGTAATATTGCTTGAAATAAAGGCAAACCCTGCTTTTCTTAATAATGGCTTCCTCGGATAGGCCGCTAAAAAATGGCGCAGGTTTTATTTCTGTTGAAATCTTTGAACTTTCGAAAGTTGCAATTGATACTAATATTGCGAGAATGTATGTGCACTTATTGCTCTACTAGTTTATCGTGCATCTCGGTCTTCTTTTGCCCAGCATGCACCATTTTGTCTCATTCTTATATTGTAACAACATATTCCAAATCACGTCTCCTTCTGACTGGTTTCTCCGCAGTTTCAAGTCTGTACTGCTCGACTACCACGCTGTATCACAACGTTACTCAGTTTTTATTGATTGATTAGTGAATCCGGGTGCGTCAACTGCTAAAGTCATTAGCCCCGTGAGTGTAGTGCATGTCTGTATCGCGTGAGGTGGTGGTGAGTTGCTGCCCCGCTGGATGGCAAGTTAAGGCACAGACTTACCTGTTTGCTCGCGGGGTTTTCCCTAACCACATACCAGCGAGGGTCCATCCCAGCCGGGACAAGCTCTAAGCTCTGACATGTGTTGACGTGCATTGAAGTGTACGTGTGTGTATTTAAGCAATAATTATATACAAGAAAGAGGAGGGAAAATCGCGGACGCTATATGGCCTCTTTGTTAGGATACTACAACGGCATTCACCTGTTGATCTGAGAAACCATGAACCACTAGAATTGTCTTCCAGACAGCGGCTGCATTCGATATATCTATATATCTAGTGTTAAAAATACTGTCAACCACCGGGACACCAACCCTAGGACCTACCGGTCAGCGGCACTGCAGGGACATCAATTGATGGCATGGGCCACACAAACCGGTTGGCTACTTGGTCTAGCTCGGCGCGTCTAGCATTTCACACAGCCATTCCCCTTCGCATCGGTTCGTTTGTTTGGGTTTCGCCTGCTCCCTTTGAATTGTTTTTCATACCCCTCCCTCATCCTTCGCCTCACATTGTTGTGTTCCGTTTCATCTAGTTCACTTTTGACAACGTGCACCTTGCACCTGGATGTCTTCGCCCCCATACGCACCACTTCATTTAGTTCGGGTATTGGACAATTCCAAATCAGCACGTTTCTTTTTGACTCTACTTTATCAACCGTAAATTCAATTCAATTCCACTCGCTAAACTACACCGTGCCAGATAACTATACTATCTGGCTCGGAGCGCCTCGTATATCGTACTTACTAATTTCACATCGCCTCGTCTCGTTATTTTTGGGCTTCGTGCGTAATTTTCATTTCATTTTTTTCCTCCTTCGTCTCGTATTACTCTGTTCCGTTTCGCCTAGTTACATCTTGGCCATGGCTCTATATCGTGCACAGCAACGAGTTTCCGGCCATTTGTCCATGGTATTTCGCCTTGCCTTGATCATATCTTCTACTGTAAGTACTCGACTCGCTCTCCTTACTGATCTGCTTCTCGTGTTCAGACATCTCACGTCTATTTTCCCTTCACGCATGCTCCACGTCGTTCCGTTAGCAACACCGCATCGCAACCTATCTCTTTTCTCCTTTCGTTCTCCTCCTCGTGGCACCCCCCTGCTGCGTAGCGACCGATTTGTGGCTCGGGACCTTCCCTACTACTGTGTATTGCCATCCCTCATCCCCGAGCTACGCCTAACCCATCTCCTCGGGTCCCGCCCGATTCCTCCCAGCTCTACTCAAACGAGAGCGCAGAGTTATAGATTCGCTTTGGAATTCACGGCATCCCAGTCTAATTGTACGTAAGAGAGCGTGCGCTACGTTGCATCTCGCCGCCCCGCCCTCTCACGCGCCACCGCATATTTTCCGCGCACGCCCTGCCCCGCGCCGCGCCGCTGCTTGGGCCCATTCCAGGTAATGCAGTTGTTTAGTCGTATAATAATATGCATGTAATTCTACGTACTCCATTATTGCGACTTATGAACTCCGTGTTTACAAATGTAGATTATAAACGGCAGCCGCTCGCAACAATAAGCATGGGCGATGCTATCATAATATTTCCACGGAGCCGAGAAGCAGTGTTTGAACGCGCCCCTAAATATTAATGGTTAGGCAACAAGTGAAATGTGTGTGTTATTTTGAGATTCCGCTTCCTGAACGTGCCGCATTGCGGACGGGGTCACGTGTCACTTGTTCGCCACAGAGGGTTGCCATATTGGGGAATTTTGTCCCCAAAATGGGATTTTTTCCGTTGTGGAGAAATAATAGGGGTAGATGGATGGGATTTTTTGGGTGAAATTATTTTCATCTGGAGTCGAGACAAATATTATTTTCTCAATTATTATGATTAGAAAAGAAATCGTAAACATTACTCTCTCCCATTTTTATATATCAAAAAGGGAAACATAAACGACAGGCATAGAGAAAGAAAACTTTGAGAAAAAGAAGATATAGGAATGAAGTAATTATGTACAACCTTTCACAACGTGACTCAGAAGTGTGCTACATACATTTTTACGAATTTACATATGGCATACATTTTCGCAAATTTAAATAGTGTTTAAACAAGAGCATATTCACTTTCGTATTAAGTGAAATATTACGTAATATTATAGATGAAATATGGGAACTTCCATCCTAATCTAATACTTCCGCTTTACTCTTCCCCTAAGGAAACCGGGTGTTTCGAAAATTAAATGTATACGAAAAATTTTAAAAAAAGTTAAGTCTTATCAAAATTACTCATGTGCCCGAATTTACGTGTCGCGTAGACAGCTGCCTATGGATGCTCAGTTTTTTGGGCGGTTACTTTTAACGACATTTTGTAAATATATATTTTTACTTAAGTGAAGTTTAAAACTCAAAAATATGTTAATTGATATTCAAATTTAATTTAGTTTAATTTCTATAAACTTTTATCGTTATTTTTGTGTTACACAAGAACATTTTTATTTCACGTAACATTTTTTATTTCCAAATTTTTTTATTAAATGCATTTTCTGGCTTTTTGGTTTGAATATTAACTTTGTATTTGCACAGGAATCAAATTTTGTGAAAAAATATATTTTTCCTGTAACCTCTGCCTAAAGAATTCCCCGGAATATTTACAAATCGACAGTTGATGCATTTCCCTCTATATTTCACGAAAAGTAAATGTGAAAGAAATTAATTTGCGTCAATCGGTTGCCATATTTTCACCTCGTGATAAACTAAAATACCTATCATATTTCACTAATTCACTTTCGCTTGTTCGCTAATTATGAACAATGTGCTCTTCATGGAACCAAAACAAAATTAGATAAAAGTATGCGATCAAAGCAGGATCACTAATTAACAGCTATTAGCCATATGAATTACAAGTTGAAATGAGTCGAGTTGCTATTTCCCATACATCTTTTCATAAAACCATTTTAGATAACATAAACAGATATCAAATTGCGTCTTCTCCTCTTGCCATGTAATGAGGAACAACTATTTATATTTTGCATTCTCCCTATATTTACGGGTGCTAGCATTAAAAGTAATGATATGCAATTAATATTTCCCCCAGTTCATATTCAATACCAGAACTTTGAGCTTGGGTTATATTTAATTAGAATATAATTTGACAACAACAAGAACCAAGATAACCAAGAGTGGATTTATTATATAAAAATGGTTGCTAAAATTAATATTCTCAAACACTCATTGTAAGTAATTACACTACGTGGAAACTTACATTTTAAACGAAGAGCTGAGTTTATTTGTAATTACACTTTGAGATATGCATAGCGATTAAGGTTCCCTCACTTTATGAAAAATGGCGTGACCGTCAGACTAGAAGTGAATGTAAGTTTTTGAAGAATATACTTTTACAATGTAAATTATACTTTAATTATAATTTGAGTTTTCTTTCTTATGATTCACAAAATATTCTAGAGGTCTAATAAAAGTAAATACGTGATTTTAAGTTTACTTAATATGTACAGACTCATTGGAAATTTACGGTTAATATAAGAGATGAAAAATATATTTGGGAATGTTGAGTCATTTTATGAAATCCTTGCTCTGCGCTTAGCGCGCATATGAGATATATATTGATTTATTGGTAATATATCACTATGTATATCATATTCTGTTCTATTAATGTTAGTCCCCAAGCCGCCATTCTGATTAAGGTTTCTCCGTTTTTTCACAAATGCTTAAGGCGTAAGCTGACAAAACCTCTAGAGAATTGTTTTACACTCCCAGTCATAAATGTACAGGTTGTCTCACCACTTTGTCTCTCATAAATGTACAGGTTGTCTCTCTCCTTTCTTTCGAATTTTCTTCTACATTTCTGTTTCCTTTCGAATTTTCTTCTTCATGTATGTTTCCCTTCTCGCATTCTCTCTTTTCTTGCATTTCTAGGTATTGATAATGTTCGTTCCCAAATCACAATCCTCAGTGAGGTTTTCTGGCTTTGCTCAGTCTCTTAGGTGTGTATGCCGGGATAGTCCCAATTTGTGCACTCCCAGACGTAAATATAAAGATTGCCCTCCCCCTCTTTAATGCTATTACCCTGTACTAATGTAGAATAAATAGTCAGGCGGAAGAACGGCCACTATGACCTGAGCCTGGCCAATTAATAAATAATACAGATAATTCTATCACAGCATGATCTCCATAGTAAAAAAATAGTAAAACAACAACAAAGGTACTATTTATTTTAATAACTAATTAATAGGAAAACAATTCTCAAAATCTGAACTTACACACTTAAAATAATTTGTAAATTAATCCGAACATTCATCGTTAGTTCATACATTTATTCAAAAAACCATTATTCATCTTATTAAAGAACATGAACTCAAAACCATAGATTTCTTCAGGTTAATGATAATGATTGTGTCGGTCCCGTTTACACTGAGTGTGCTTAAGGACGGTAGATATCACACCAATTTTTTCATAAAAATTCACAATTCGAACAAAATTTGTTTTAACGCGTAATTTCTAAACTAATAGTCGGATTGAGGTCGGATTTGCTGCACTGAATTTCTCGTTGAAAGTATTACCTACATACGTGATTTCAGAAAGAAGCGACGATGTTTACTTTTTTCGGTTTTTATTCGAAAATTCCCATCCCGAACACTATTCGATTTAACGCGTAATTCCTA
>BOPP01000058.1:410763-435633 GCA_017312745.1 Gryllus bimaculatus | reverse complement strand
ATGGTATTCGCCGTATTGCCCTCTTGATCAGAAGATCCCCTAGGGTGTCTACAGAACCCCCGGCATCCTTCCCCGGAGCCTAGCTGCCTTCTATGTGCGAAAATTCCGAACGGCGGGATGAGACGGGTGTGCGGACGGAGCTGTGGACCCCGCGAAGTCCACCACACCGTCTCCCCTCCCACCGCTCCGCTAGTCGGGATGCCGAACCGAAGCCGCTCGCGACCCCGCTCTTGCGGATGCCGAACCCGGAACCCGGAATTTGAGTCGGTTTTCTATTGGGAATATACCGGCTTAGGTAGTTCAAGGCGGCCACTGATGTTATTGAAGTTCTCTGACCAGAATATCCTAGGTTTCTGGTGGCGGAATTTCGACTTTGGTAAATAACTATGTCGTATTCAGTTGCTGTCTGGAGGAAAATTTTAGCGACCGGTTGCTCTGATCGGATAGTTCTCCGTGGTTTCTCTAATCAAGACCAGGCGAATGCCGGAGCAGTACTCTAACAAACGGGCCACGGGCCGCGTACGATCTCTCCTTCCTCTGACCTTAACTCACTCCGTACTTACACATATACATACATGCACACATATGCATACCATGCATGTCGGGAGACCGCCACCATGTATCGGGGGCTTAAGAGATAGTGTCGCCCCACTGCTGGTTGGCGAAAACCCTGCTAACCGACATGGAGGTCGCGCCAGATCTCACCATCCAGCGGAGGAAGATCACCTCCACTTGCCGAAGAAAAACGTGCACTACACTTACGTGACTATTCTTTGCACTTAACGCGCCCGGAAAAACGAAATAATCGATCAATCTATTGGGATGTACGTCATATTATTCGCCCTCTTCCGATTTCATCAGCCTTCTTTTCGCTAAATGCGAGAGGAGTGGGGTTTGTTTAATTCCACGGCAGATCTAATACACCTAATATTTCGCTCGTTCTTCGATATAAAATTGTTCTATCACACGGTAGCGAAATGTTCTGGTTATCAGATTTTACCAATCAGGTTGTTGCAATCGTCCCTTTATTAGTTCAGCTAATGTTGTAATGTTGGTAAAGGGAATGGGATAGGGACTTCGGAGCTCAAAAAAAAAAACGTGCGTGTACAATATTAATTTCCATGCGGAGGCGACGGTGGAGGCTGACATCTTTATGTCCTTGCTACATCTTTCTTGGTCTACCTTAACCCTTTGTTTTTCGTTATGGGCGGATTGGGATGACCTATAAAATTGCCCAAAATGATCGATACAATTCTTTAAAATACCCTAAACACAAAAAAAAATTACGTAAAAAATTGATCAAAACCACTTCAGATGAACAAATCTAGCTGTTGGGTATAAACCTCAAGTAATCGAGGTAAAAGTAAAGTCAGCACGCAAACGTTTGGTTTGTACTGTTCTTTAAAAGAAAATATCTGCCTTTATTTATCGCGAAATAGGCCGAACTGACAATTGCACCGATAGTCGTCGCAGGAACCTTACATTACATAGTACTCACAACGGCTGACATGACGATACATGAGCGAAGAAATCGAATAGGCTTCTCAGGAATTCTGCGAACATTTGTTGTACCTCGTAAATATTGTTTTAAGCAATTACAATTAAAATGATATTAAAATCGATGATACCAGCGAAAATGCATTAAAATGAGGTAAAAATGGCTTATTAGTCGAAATCGACCAAAAATGCAAAAAATGACTTATAAAGATGGGTCATTTCATTTCGTCATAACAAAAAATGAGCTTCTATACTACACGCATTGTTCTAAAGTGAAAAAAATGACAAGCCATTAATATCCGCCCCCTAGTAATCATCAATGAGAGATGAATAATGGAGATGAGAAATATTCGGATGGGAATTGGGATGGTTGTAAGAAGTCATCAACACGTGACATGGTGAAAGCGAGTGGCTCGACTTTAGATCTCTAGAGCGAAACAGAACCAGAAGCTCCTCCTCCGCGTTCTTGGTTTCTGTTACAAGCTCCTGCGCCTCAGAGGCTGACTGTGTTGCTGGTCAGTGTGTGAATTTTCGCCCGTTCTGCGTAAGATCTGTTCAAACGTCTTCAGTTGCAAGAGTAGAATGACGACTTGCCGCTATCGTAACTGATGAATTTTTTTGACAATTCTGTCAGTGAAACAGTTAAATTATGTAATATAATACGAGGGTTGTAGGAGAAGTCATGGCAACTACTTTTTTAGAAGGCATGTTATCGGATTACACAATATGATTTGTCGTGTAAAAGAAATACTGTACTTCGAACGTGTGTTCACAACAGATGGATTTGTGAGTGTGTCTACTAGCGCAAAGAACAATGTGAAATCAGTTGTCTGACAATATATGGCAGATAACTGTAACCCGTTTCAAGCAGCACAAATACACCAAGATAGTCCTTCTCCATGGGAGAAATTCCCGAAAAGGTCACAGGGAATTGGAGGAAGCGTTTGGGAATAATGCCCTTCCATACAGGACAGTCGCGAGATGGGCAGGAGTGTTTCTGCGAGGACGCGTACCAACCAGTGAACAGCAACGCACGTCACGACATATGAGTGTCTGGACCGATGTGGTTCGTGGGGTAATCGACCTCTGCCTAATCGGGCGTTTAGAACGGGTATGTAATGGAATGTTGTGAACTCGTGTAGGTTAAATTGTTTTGGAACATGAAACCAGTAACCATTTCAAATACCTGAATAAATATAAGAAACACTATTTTGGTGTGTCGTTGAATACCCATGGACTTAGTACATATCTAGTCCTCAGTGTTAGAAAATTTTAGTACACCGGAATATTCACAAAATGGATAAAAGTACGATATTTGTATCGTAACAAATTACAATTATAGATTGGTTATCACATGAGAGGTGAAAAATCAGGAACACGATGTCTGTTGCGACCTTGATTTAGATATGCTCTGGTAACACACGACTGTAATTGCCGTTAAGTGATAAATCGCAGGCAAATTGTATTTTTAGTCTTTTTTATCGATGGCAATGAACCTGGATAATTTTGCACACTACTTGCAAGAATAAAATATTAATATCCAAAACAATCAAGTTTGTCTTTAAACCTTACCAAAGATCCCTATATCCATACTACTAACTTTAAAACCTTCATGTCGTAAACTTCCAAACATAACAAGAAACTTTCCTGAGAGAGAGCATTATCTAAATAAAATACATCCAGGTAGTTCACAAGAAATGCTACATATTTCTTGAGCAGACATTTCTTGAGCGTCAAAATGCGTCTCCGAGTAGTTTCCAGCCTCGGGAAGATCGACGCTCCTGCTAGCACCGGCAGCTTTCCCTTACTCCGCTCACAGTTTCCCTCCAAATCCAGAAAGAGGTATACATGCGCAAGTTGTAGTGGGGAAGATTAGCATAAGTGCACGGGAAGTACCACGACGAATGGTAGCTTCATTAGAAAATACGTTTTCTGACAAACAACCGAGATCCGAATTGTGTTTATTTACTTTATTACCTCACTTCAAGTTTATTTCAGTATTTGTAAATACTGCCTTGGTAAATTTCCACCATATATTTATTCGCAAAAAGTGATCATCTCGGTCCAAACTACACGCTCTAAAAGCTTTTTTTATTGTGAATATCGTAGTTGAAATGAAGAAATAAATCAACCATCTTTGATTTTTTAAAATTTCTTTAATACCTTATTACCATCTACCCTTATTCCCATGTACCAAACTGAAGACTAGGTTTTGCTATGTAAGAAACTTATCATGTCTGATTTTGAAAGACAAAAAGGAACAATTGGTGGAGAATGATTACGTGATCTGCCTTGTACGTATGTGCCGCATGAGTCGTCTAGTTTTCTTCTTTTCATTCTCCTGGGTCATTAGCAGTATTGTGTGGTGTGAAACATGTGACATTTGTTTAGGGGGAGGTGAATGAAAAATACATTTTTCTCAGGTGCTCGAAACGTAAAACCATTAAGGAATTTATAAGAAAACGCGCCAGATGAGTAAATATCTACTACATTAATTTCTAAAGAGGATTGAAAGTAGGTAATGTACAGATGTTACCAATAACTGAGAGTTTTTCTTATCTGCTTGGCTGCCCGGGAGACGCCACATCCTAGGCACACGTGCCATCGTTTCGGTCGCCATTCTGCGACCTTCCTCAGGGCGAAATGCTCGCATGGTGGCCGCGGAGGCCCACACTGTCATGAGAGCTTTTATGATTCCATTCATTCGTATAATAGGGGACGATGGAAATCGCAGTAAATAGACCGTGTTTCAATAAAAACTTATCTAATCTTCCTTATCAAGAAGGCAATGGATGGGCTCCACTATCTTTTACATAGGAAACAAAAGAAGAGGAGCGCTGAGTTGCACTTTTACTATCACAACATTGAGGAAGAAATTCATCAAATATTTACACACATCAAATATTTACGTACACAATTGTTGTTTTCCCTGCGGGAAAAGAACATGTTTTGATATCTTCCATTGTAAACACTGGAAGGGCGAATTCATATTTTATAAAAAAAGATAATGTTATTTTTTATCTAAAAAGTTATCTATAAAATTGTGGTTGTATAATAGGAAATGAATTTAAGGAACTAGAGAAGCTGAAAATTTTCACAAAAGCTCAATCAAATCATTCTTCAAAATAATTTGAAAAAACAACTTTTTGAGGGTATTTATCTACAGAGGATCTTCGGATTTTAAAATACGTTTTACTATGAATAACTACGAATGTCAGATTGGTGATTTTATTCGATTATAATTATAAACAATATCGAACTGTGGTATTGTAAATGGTACTCTAGAAGCCGTAAATTTCTCTATTTAATAGTTTCGAAATTTTACCTGTATTTCCTAACTTCCCCTTAAGCCGCATTTCGGCTTGAATTGTACGCACAATTACAATAATTATTTTTCTGGGTATATATACCAGAAACATTAAATCAATCAAGTAAAATTCCTAAGGAATTCTATTTTTTGTAAAACTTGGGTATATCTATGCCAACTGAAGTATTATTACTCTAAGCTTGCAAATGTGCGCATTTAAAGACCTGTTATTCAATTAAACGTTTCATCGCGGTTGAAAAACAAAAAAATTGTTTCCGAAGGGTTTTAGAATACTGCGAAAAAAATTACAGAACTCGATTAAAAATTATATATGAAGTACATACTCACAAATTATTCTAGTAAATTCCGCTAAAAACACCATAAGTTGCCACTCTTTAAAATATTCTTATAATTTTTTGAAAATTCTAGGGCTGCAATATTAAATTTGTTATGTGAAAAGTAATGTGCAATTGATATATCTGTTTTTAAATAGATTTCGCGCTTAAAAATGACACATTTCTGTTTTTCATGTGTTATTTTTTTATTCATTTATTTCAAAACCCAGATTTTTTCTAATGGTTCCACTTTAAAATTGTAATTGGCTAGAAATGCCCTGTTGACAATCTCCCTCGAGGAGTCCAAAAACCTATGGATTCATTACAGCATTACCAATATTAATAAGATAATTTAGCTTATTATTTATATATTAAATTAAGGATAAAGAATAAATAATCGTTCATATCAACGTTCACTACAAGTTTGAAGCAAGTGGGAAGCCACACATTCATACGTTTCAGATTTTGTGCTTAAAATGACTTCTAGAGTCAGAATCAAAAAACTTTATAGTGATTCTATATTGCAGGATTCAAGGATGTCCATATTTTAATTGATGTGTCACAGATGGATGTATTGCTGTGAATCGTAAGATATCTGCGTTTTTCAATAGTCTGCTGGAGGGTGTGTGTTGTCCACAAATTAACACAGTTGAAAGGCGTCAGAATAAAATTTGTGCTGAAGTTAGGCGAGTAGAATTATGCTAAATATTTTTTAAGTGCAGATTTTGACAATTTTGACAATTGAACAAATAAAATTCTGAACATACTTTATTTGTTGAATTGGTTCAATCAAACACGTGCAGTCACAGTACAGCAAATAGATTTTCCGCATAGGGCACAATTTTGTAGCCTTTTTATCGTAAAGATGTCAGCAATCGAACAGAGTTACAAATGACCCAAACAAATACTAAGCTTTACGGTCTATAAAATGATACACCTCTCCACTCCTGTCGTTCTTTTAATCACTTTCAATTTCGCTCCCCCGCCCCAACTGACCATATTCCTTCAATCCCAATTGAAACTTCTGTGTACCTCCCAGCGAAACCATTGCATGCAATTATGCAAAGCGGTGGCATTTGTGCAGTGGCCGCAGCCGGCGGTTTTTCTCGCGGTCATGAATCCACGACGCGAGGCAGGGAATGCCAGACAGCAGGGGAAGAGCGGCGCGGCGGCCCCCACGCAAGGCGGCGGGTGTGTGCTGCCCGCAGCCCCGGCCGCGACGGGATAGCATCAGCAAACAGGGCTCGCGTGCTGGCGGGCGCCGCCGCCGCCGCCGCCGCCAGCGCCACGGCCTTGGACAGCTCGGGCCCGTGTGGGACTCGGACGACGGACGCGAGGGGGCAGGGGCGCCTCTCAAAAAAAGGGCAGAGTGAGACGGCTTTTTCAGAACTATTTTGCGTTTTGTCGTCACAATTTGTGGCGCAGGCTTTAACAACTATAATAATATAGTAACAATATTAATATTTATATCCTAAGGGGTAATAATTCTATTTAATCCCGCGTTGTGCATAATTTACTACTTTTCCATTATTTTTTGACATTTTAGTCACGTAATTGGCTAAAAAATAAAGATAATTGACTCTAGCCAAGTTCTGTTATTGTACGTTGTAATTTTGTCTTGTGATTTCGCGTGATCTTGGAGGGTATTTTAAAATCCAAATTGTTAAAAATAATGAACATTGATTAATAATTAATTCCTAATTTACTCTCATGTTACACTTTTGTCATTATTATATTATTACTCAGTATTATTACATTTAAATGTTTCTACACTAACACCTTACAAAACATCAACGTTGTTTTTCATTTTATGTATCATCAATATACACAAATTCTCTAAAGCCCAAAAAGGTTTGATTTCTACTGTAGGATCTAAATAACCAATAGTGACTTTTATTTTAATGTTGGATAGCTGTACAAATTCAATGTAATAAATTGTTTTCAGAGATTATCGTCGAGGATCTTCGAGATCGACTCAGAAAAGCCAAAATTGGCAAAATATTAACGATCGCATGTAATTCACTACTGATATCGAATATTTTTTGTTGTCTTATAAAATCATTACTAATTAGAATTTACTTAGGAAAATGTAGACACGAGACTCCTAATATATGTTGTGTAATAATCTATTTTGCATAAAACAACTTTTTGCAATGAAAAGATTTATATTAAATACAATCCCAACAACTTACTGGAAAAGCTTGATTTAAATTGTTGCTAATTAAAAATCAGAGATTTAATTAATGGCACAGATACTGAGAGTTTTCAAAACTGCTAAATATGTCGCAATGTTTCTGTATTGCAAGATCTATTCCATGTTTCAGAATATGCCAGGAATTTCATCACTACGACCTAACAAGTAGATTCACTTGGTTGTTTCGCAACATTTCCTCATAACACTCTAATGTATTCGTTTTACTGGAATAAGATTTTTTCAACCCTACATCCATGAAATGTAATTGTTTGATAAAGTATTAAAAATATATTTTCTAAAATTAGCAGATTGGGAAAATATAAAAGGAACTTAACACGATGGAAACATTTGTTCGATAATTATGCGGTCATCACAGTTGCTGCATGAGTAATAAAAGTAACGGATATTACATTATACGAAATTATTGACATTTCTGAAACCTGTACTACTTGAACTCACTGTGTATTAGTGTATTTATTTTTTCGACCCATAAATTAACACTAAAAGAGTTTTGTATTCGGAATAAGTGAGTAAACGTTTTCATTTAAAATTTAAAAAAATAATTAAAAATTTGCATATATTTCAAAAACGCCTAATTTTTTGCCGTCCTTTCATAAAAGCCTCTTTTGTGCTTGCATTAAGGTTGGCGCAGTCCTGCTCGTTGGGCAGCTATGCCCGACCAGATTGATAGGGCATAAGGGAAGCAATACCTTTTTTTTGTACTTTTATGTGTGTTCTCGGAGCAACAGCCCGCGTATGAACCATGGCCTACCAGCAGCATGCAGGCCTCGCGGCCACGGGTGGTGTGTTATGTGTGGTTAGAAAGAAGTCACGCCATATTCTGATCTTCTCAACCTGAGAAGTAAGTTTTTTCATTGTCACATAGCAACATATACGGGGACATAGCAAGGAAAACGCATTCTTCTTTTTTATATACCCTTATATTGATTACAAAATAGTTGTGTAATAATGTTGAACATTTATTTCGAGATTTTGCAACACTTTATCAAAAAAGGTATTCGATAAAATCAACTTGATAAACACTAATATAATTGCATAGTGAATCTTTGAGTTATTCACACTTTCTTGAATTATTTGTAAGAAACTTTTGCAATTTTCGAAAATTCAGAGTTCAATGAAATCTAAACCTATGCAATTTTTATAAGCGAACTTCCCTTTATTCGAGTAAAAATTAAACAATTATACGTGGGGTCTTTTTGAGATGTTTTTAAAAATCATTTTCCCTTCAGGCAAAAATTACGCAAACACTCCGATTTTCAAAAAAATGAACAAACAGAAACAGTTCATTAAATAAAAAATCTTATTCCTAAAACTGTAGTTTTGCCATGTTAATATTTTTGCAATTTTCGCGTATATAGTTAATTGAAAGTATATTGTTTTTCAAATTGCCTGTATTTCACTCAGAAACTACACAAATTTTCGAAAATTTGTACGTGACCATATTTTAAACGTTTGGTTTTGAAGAACAGATTTCATTCAGGAGAAAATCTTTATATTAATATACTCAATATTACATTTGCAGAAAGATGTCGAAAACGTTAACGAACGTTTCCAATATTCTAAATTTCAGAAATAACACAAAAACACCGGCGTTATTTTTTAAGTGACCTTTCGTCTGACAAGTGTTCGAAGTAATTTACTAAATACAGGAACAAGACTTAACCACGTTTTCAATATTACAGCCTCAGTGACGAAAAATAGCCTTTCACTGCATTACAATATTTCCTCTTTACGCGTAAGTACCAAGAGAAAGTAAATTAGTGTAACTAAAGAACTGAAAACTTACTCTTATTAGTTATTTTCCCAATCCCATGCGTGTGCCAACTAATGGTTTTATTCCACCTTTTTCCTATCTGCCCTTAATGGCGTCTGTAAGACTTTTTTTTACATTTTTCGATTTTTCAATAGCAGTATTGAAATATAACTTCAAGAACATTACAGAAGAGTGAAACGCGAAACAATATGCTAATTTTCATTTACCAATTTGGATCAATTTTGGTTATTATACAGCAGTTTGAGCATTTCTGAAAACGCACAATATTGATCTCATTTTCACAAAAACCGTTATGGGTTTTCGAGAAGCTTCATCAGAAATAATTTGAAGCAATTGTAGTCACAAATCCAGTAATAAATAAAAATGTCACAAATAAACTGTACTCACGAATGTAATGTATAAAAATATCAACGACATGAGAAAAATTTCAAAAAATTACATTTGTGGCATTTTTGTAAAATCAAAAGAATATATCAAAATGATGCCTGTCGTGTTATTCACTGTATGTAACACTCTTTGTGCAAAACGTAAAGAAAAATTTGGAACTTTTTAAAATTTCTGCAACATTAGGAGTCAACTACTTATATTTTGGAAGCATTGCACATGACCTCTTCTAATTTTAAAGATAAATTTGATTTAGAAGAAAAATCTGTATCTTCAATTCTGCAGTTGTAGGAAAGTCGAAAATTTTACTTCAGTAGTTTCCGAAAGTTCAATGAAAATAGAGCCTGTCCATTTTTATATGCGTACTTTACTCCCGGTAATTAAAAAATCCAAAAACCTGGAGCCGTTTCTGAGGTAAAAATTGACAATGCCTACGAAGCTTCATACTATGTACCCCGTAAAATTAATATATCCATTTCAAGTTTAAGAGGCCGCAACATTGCCAAAACGATAGAAGAATTCTCCACTTTTACGGTATCAGGGGCCTACAATTAGATTTTTCTGCCGAAAAGTCACCAGTTTCCGCGGCAGTATTACAGAACTTTCTCTATACTACGTATGCAATATGGGAGAGAGTAAAAACGGTAACCTCCAAAGCATTATATTGAATTACAGAACACATACTGCACAGCTTAATGAGCAAATGTATTGAAATAAGGCGTTAATAATACCGATATTTTGAGTTTTAAAAAATGTCATCCCTAATGATAAATGTTCACAGTCTAAGCTCAGGAATGTTTTGCCTTTACAGACATTTACCTTGCAAAAAATCTACAATTCCGTCAGTTTTGTACAAATTTCATTCTTTTAAACATTTCACATGAGCGTACGTGGTTTCAAAATGTTTGTAAGCACACAGATCTCAATAGGTGTGAATGCGGTAGGCCAAGTTCTTATCTTTTTGTCTTGATTTTGCATTCCAGGCAGAGTGAAGGCCATGGTCGCCGACATGTAACTGTGCAATGCCCAGGATCTGGTTTCGGACCTTGGGCTATGAATTAGTGAAAGTACACTTGAAAAGGTCAACCTCACAGCTCTGATTAGTCACATTGTGTTGACTACAAACACGATACTTCAATAAACCTCAGCATACTACCACACCCTTACTAAAGCTAAGAAGAAAATTGTGGGGATTTTGTGTAACATATTACAACGTTATTGAACGCGAACTCTCAAAATGGAAGCATCACTAACTTCTGCATCGCAACTTCAATTACGGAATTTACACTTTCCTATTGATTAACTTAAGATTTGAATGTCACGATGTTAGTTACATATGTTGCGCCATAATTTTCAGCGATCCACTATTCAGACAATTAATAAGTACTGGTCTTGCTTGTTAATGAATTCTTCACTTACCTTGTTCATTTCTCCAACTTCACTTCCAGATTCGCACCTCAGATGTCCGTGCTGCAACAACCATCCTGTCGCTGCATATTTCTATTAATATCAGCGCACGTTTTCTTGAGATCTTATTTCGCTACATGCAGAAAATCGGAGGATATCGCTCAAGCCTATAACTGCACACTAAACAACTGAAGAGGGAAATGAGCGGGAAACTAGGGTGTTTCAACTCCCAAATAAAATAGTAGCGACTTTGACAACGCGCTCTACCCTCGTACTCTTTTCCAGGAACTAAAACAGGGTGGCCACTTTTCCTACAACGAATTTTCCCGGTTTTCAAGAGCATTTTTTTTCACCGATAAGATTTATAAATTTTCCACAATATTTTTTTTCAAAAAAATATTAGTGAGCCTGATATTACTGTAAGATCGTTGATTTTACTGAAATAGAGTACAATAAAAAAATCTCAACAAATAAAAAATTGAGCAATAATTTTTTGTTGAATTAGTTCTTTAAAGGAATAATATCTATTTATTTAATAGTCTCACAATTATCCACTTCTTCTAACGATTCTTCTACAAGTTCCCTGATTTTCCAGAGCAATGGAAATCTCTGACTTTCGTTGGTTTCCGTAAAGTGGCCACCCTGAAAAAGACTAACTGCTCCCAACGTTAATGAGAAGGCGCTTGGGTTAGCAGTGGACTGGCGGAACCTGGACAAGGGCACCCGGTAGAAACGTCAAGGCTGATGATCGCGCTTTAAAACATTAAAGCGTAATTCTTCCATCCTTCCTACTATCAATATAATACTTGAATACATTGTATTTCGTGTTTCCCACACACGAACCAAATTTTTAACATGTCAAGTACGCCAACACACTCAATGATACTATCGCCCCTGTATTTTCTGCCTGAAGTTTTGTCGGCAGTTCCGTAAGTAATTTCCATAGTTCCTTCGGTAGACTTGTCACAGACGAAAGCTAACCCCACAATGGAGAACGAGTAATGACCAGGATAGAAGGTTGAAATTTATACGTATGTGTTCAAAGACTTTTATAGTAAGTATTTAACAAAAAAGTACATACGGAACTCTCGTACTAACATACGCGGACAAAAAAGTATAAACACAGAAGTTTCGCTTTATCTTTTTGACATTTGCCCCACGCTCCTAATATGCAAGTCCGTAGTGTCGTTATATTCTTAGCGTCTGCACCTACCCTCTAGTGTGGAGTAAGGAAACATCCTTTTATTCGACTTGAAATTTTGTTTAAAAGATTTTCTGCATACCTCTGCGTTCTCAAAAGGAATCCTAACAATATGACCTAGGAATAAACACACTCAAACCGACATTGCCTGGTTTCAGCAATTTCGCTTGCAAATTAATCTTCCGGTGTATTTTTAACTTACCAGCCGGTGCGTGGACGAAAGTGAAAGCTTGCTGCACCTGAAAGAGGTCAGGAAGCCTCGGGGGGAAAAGAAAAACATTACACAAGTTTTATTATAACTTTCTTTATTCTCAATTCCATCCTTCACTACCAATCTAGAGTTTTGTCTATCTACAGTTTTGGTTCACTTGCTTAAAGTTATGCTGACCACCCCCTTATATCTTGCGATTCACTATCCACATTACATTTTTGCTGGTATAAAACTTTTATTTTGGCTATACAGAATACAGGGGGTGTACTTGGTTAAGGAAGGTGTGGGTACAAATTTTGGTTACGGGTATACATGGGGTATGCAATGCAGTTTCATTTTTGAAAGATTCCAAGTCACGTCCCTTACCAGAAATAAGTTTTTGAACATAAAGTATCACAACATCCCTTGAAACAAGTCAGTCAATTATGAATCTTTCCAGAGTCCAAATGCACAGTGTTTCTCCTGCAGGTACAAGTACACATACAACAAAATTACACATTGAATCGAAGTTTACAATAATTAAATATTAAAGCTACACCACCATAGTATTACAAATACATGTATGGAAAATAAAATTGGTTATTTGCCCAGTATTAAGATATTACAAGAATAGCTTGAGCTTTGCTTTCCATTGGCTTCTGGTCGAGTTCAGTGCGTTCTGATGTTAGTTTCTATGAGTATTCTAGATCACAGACAAGAAACGACAGCATTTACACTTCATGCTCATAAATAACGGTTGTTCCTTTTATTTAAAAAAAGACAAGAACCAAATGTCAGAACGCACCTCGCATGGACTTGCACGAATGCAATTGAATCGTTGAATATTTAAAATATATTATGTTCTTCAATACGGGGCAGATATTTTTAACAACACAGTTTCACAAACAATAAGTACATATAATTCCATGGAAGATATCTTAAATTCTTCGGTACAGACAATCATCAACGGTATATGTTACCTATGTTTTTTTTTCCTCTAGATACATTTTACAAAATAATACAACTGCGTCGTGCAATTTCTACAACATTCGTTTCATACATATGTACTCGTTTACAGTCACATTAACAATTGTCCACGTGTGTCGTGAGTGCGAACAGCGCCAGGTTACGAGCGGTGCAGGAGAAACCTCGCACTTGGCGACCGAAACGTCCCGGGCAAACGGTCAGGGGCAGAGGGGTGCTTCGGAACAAATACACTTCAAACACTTGCGCATTATATGCTAGACAGATAACTTCATTTTTTCCCATCGAATATGACAAAAGTGTAAGACCAAACCTTAGATTCCAAGATTCGTTATGTGTTTTATATTTTTATATCTTCAAACAATGACAAACTTTCCGAACTTAGACACACTGTGGTACAGTTTATCTTCATAAATGGAAGCTCAGTGTATTAAAACATACTATTAACATGCTACATCTCCCCCTTCCCCAACACAAATAGTCTGAAAGAAATGGTACAAGTGCATTGGCGGTAGGGCGTGCGTGTTATACAGACCCACAAAGGGTTTATTTTTTACAAGTTTTCGTTGCAATTTTCAAATATTTTTAATTTTTTCCACAAGAGGTTGAGATCTGATTGCAGGAAAGTCCATGTCGTTGGGGTACTCACAAAGAAAATGATTCTCTCTGTGTTAGGGGTACACCAGGTTGGGGGTTAGTTGTATCTACAGTTCGTGTCTCTCCCGTCACACAACAAACACTCACAACTTTTACTTATGGGTGCGTCTACATCTAGTGTGCAAATTGCTTTGTTGTGTTTTTACAAACAGAACCTCCATGACAGTTCATTGTTTACATATGGCAAAAAGCAAAAATTTCTCTCCAATATTAATACTTTTATATCATTTTGTTTTTATGTATATTTTTTTCATTTAAATCTTGTATCAAAACGTCCACTTCCATTCACAGAGTACAAAATATTCTTCACCATTTATGGCACCACGTTTTAGGCTATGTTTAATAATGATAACTCTTCTGATATAAGCAATTCTCTTTGTTTCTTCTGTTAAAAACTGCAATGTACTTATAGTGAAGCAACTGAACGACACTACAACACACATACCTTTGAGGGAAAGTTTATCATGGCATTGCTTGTTGTAAGAAATTACCTGACATTTCCGAACAACTCTGGATTTTCAGGAGGTCGGCTGGGAGGCCAGGAGGTCTGCAGGAAGGGGGGGGGGGAAGGAGCTGGCTGGTGGGGGCGGGTAGATGGTGGGAGGAGGGAGGGGCGGAGCGGGGCGGGGAGGAGAGTCTCGGAGACTTCTTCGAAAGGGCGCGTCTACGAGCATCTGGCAACATTTGGCGAAACATTTTTTATAAAACAATACATTCAAGCTGATCTTGATCCATTTACATTCTCCCATTTCACGTCGTTCACGTATTCGTAGTGTGTACTGTATTTTTCTCTTTAAAAGTATTATATTTTAAAGATTCAATGTTTTCTTTAAATATATAACAAAATAGTCACTTTGTACAAAATGAAAAACTAATAGTACAAAATATTTGCAAATTTATCAAAGTGGAGCTTTGCATACGTACGTCAAAACTGCAATAATAAAGTTTCTTTATATGTATAAATCTATTTATTTGAGTAACTAAGTAGGATTTGATTAGTAAATTAAATTCTTCTCTCATACAATCTCTTCATTTAAATACATTTTATTATTAATTTTTAATTGGAATTGAAAACAGTATTTTGCAACGTTCGCGCTTGTTGTAATAATAAATATAAAGGATTACTCGAATTTTCAAAGAATAAAAACCAGCAAAAAATTCAATATTTTTTGCTATCTTCTAATTACAACATTTATTTATAAAACATTTCGAACGTCGTCGTCCTTTTCTGCATTTACCACCCGATGTTGCAAAGCAACAATTTTTTTTTGCCATCTCACTCTCGGAATGAACCTGTGTAATGTCGGTTGTGCAGCAAGTATTTGATACTTGGTATGCACCACGGTATGCAAGAAATCCAGATGCAGGTTGCATGTTAATAATATACAATCTACTATTCCCCCAAACGGCCTTCCTTATCTCTAAAAGATTAACTAACCCATTTTTCGATTTGGTATTTATAAACACGTTCTGCAAAAGCCCAGTGGTTTAATAATGAACTGGTATTCGAACAGTCGTCACAGGGACCACCGAAATCATGATAACGACAAGACTCAACATTTCAAAGACCGCTTAAACACTAATGCCATATAAACAACACGAGGCTTCTACAAAATAAATAATAGAGCCGGAAATTTATGTACAGGCCACGATGGGACATCCCTATGGCGACAGCTCGAGAACAGGTGGTTCTTTACGGTTGGGGGCGCTTGGGAATTTCTCTTCGGAAAAGAAGGGTCGGCACATCCATTATAATACACTACATTACATTTTTGTTCTCGGCTGAGATGAGGCATCACAAAATATTCTAAGGGAACCAACAATGCTAGCAGTCGGTTTTTATATACAAACCATCCCAAGAACACTACGTTACACTAGCGCTATATAGTTTGTCGCTATGCCGATTTCTTTTTATAATATAATAATGGCATTCTAAAAACAACACTATGTATTTCCTACATTTATACCTATATTTCCATTTTTCGTCATATAATATATAATATTTTGGTATATAATGTTTATACTTTCATATATATTTATATAAAATTCCCTTGTATATTTATAGATCCCGCACCTCAGCCTCTGCGTTGGTTGATTTCATGTCATGGCGGGTACAGTTACGACAACGGGTTATACATCACTATAATTTCAACACTACATTTAAAATCTACACTACTATAGTAACTAGCATGGTTACTTTGTTCTATTTTTGGTATTTTTCGTTTTATTATATATATATCACCAACAACCAGCATCGGGGCGCGGCACTCTCTCCGCAGCCCCGACCAACGCGATGCCTCTTGCAGCTTCTTCTTATAGAACTCTAGGGTGTTGTGAATTTGCTAACTACATAAGGGTAGTTGTCACCTTCCTCATGTTTATATATATAATATTTTGTAATTCCTAACTACACTGAACTTTGTACATATTAAAAGGGACGATTCCCTTCATATTTTTCTTATCATTTTATAACAACTACATGTAAACCATGTTTACCGCACATTTTCTCAGCACTATGAAAATAAGCCCCCAAAGTTCCCAATTTTTTATTTATTATTTTAAACTCTTTACAACTCACACATGACATGTTTCTGTTATATATATATTTACTACGGTATATTTATATATATAGTGCTTTATATATATATATGACACCCAGCCACGGCTCACTCACTCCCCTCACAATCGCAGCGGGTTAACAGTTCAACCGGCGCGGCTCGCGGCCGGCGCCCGGCCCGGCCCCGCCCCTCCCCCCACTCACATGCACAAACCTCGTCACGACGTAAGCTCCTATACAAAATGTGCACATATTTTTTCCTTTTTACGTAAACAAAATACTAGAACATAAACATTTTTTCCATTTAATTCCCCCGTAAGCATGCAAGAGCGATATTTTTTTGTAGATTTCTAAGTAGATTTTTTTCCTCTTGCTGCTGAGATGCCGTTTGTAGTGGTGGTAGTAGTGGCGGCGGGCGGCCACGCTTACGCCCCGGGCCGGCGAAGCCCGCCTCCGCCGCGTGTCACGTGTTGTTGTTGATGTGGTGGTGGTAGTTGTGGTTGTTGTGATGCACAGAGTGGCGTGTTACCATCAAACTAGGAGGCTAGGGGCTAGCCACTCATCGTCTGCGAGCTGCCAAACAAGAAGGGGCTCTCACACCACTGAGTCCACAGCTCACGCAGCCTCGCTCACCCACTCCACTCACACCCTTTCGCCCGCTCTCAGCAGTGTCTGGCCGGGCGGCGGGTGGGCGTGGTTGGGGGGAGGGGAGGCAGCCCACGCCCACGCCCGCCCGCGCCCCGCCCCCACCCCCGAGGCCCGCGCGCGCCGCCGCTCCCTCGCTTCCCCTCTCAAGCAGCCCTTGCTGGCGCAGTGCTCCCTCCGGCTACCAAGTGTAGTACTCGCTCTTAGCACATTCTGCAAAGCTCGCCCATTGCCTTCCGCTTAGCTCCACGACCCCCTCACCTGTAAACACCGCTAACTCTAAGCACATGAAAACTCCACCCGCGACCCTCCTCTTCCCGTGACTACATGATACTACGCCTCTTACTACTCATCGCGGATAATTACGTCACTTCGGCTTGTGGCAAAACAGCATCGTTATTCATTCGCGTCACAAGCAGATTACTTTATTGCACAATAACATATACCTACAGACTACACGTTAGTTTAGACACTGCAACCGATCGGGAACTAGCAACGTCAGACACTTCATACGAATTATGGAGCTGAGCCTCAGCGATCGTTTAACATTAAGCCCGTCTCTTTTCACAAATCCGCCGTCGGCTACTAAACTCAACTGCTTCTCGTTCAATAAATAAGGCAACTAAATCCTTATTCGCAGTGTCATTAGCGCAACATCCTAATTTGCAGAAAGCAGTTTTAGTAAATACCGCCATTGGAGCGATAACCGAGTACTACAGCGCGCACACGAGCCTCGGGCCAACGGCCTTCACCCTGCCCTCTCTCCACTTTCACACTTTCTCTCTCTCTCACTCACTCTTACTCCCTCTCGCTCTCTCTATTTCAGCTTTCGGTACGGTGGGATTTTCTTGCCGTGACAGTAGCAAAAGGCAACACTAAAATATATATATTTATATCACTGGCCAGCAAATAAAACTTCCTGATAGATGATGATAATGGTTCCGACGTCGGAGTATCACAGCTCTCTCAGCTCAATGCACTCAATGCGTTTGCACGGATGTGCAGCTCTCCATCGTCCGTTCTCAGCGAATATATGAGCAATTGAAGGCAAATGAACTGAAGATTTCTTCGTTCCAGAGGAACTCTAACCTACTGTGCACATTTCAAAACGTAGCTACTCTTCTCATCAAAGAATAGGAATTTCATTTTTTTTAAATATTCTTATAATACCGATAATGATAAGGCTCTTGTTACACGTGAAAGAGGTAACCCCGAGTAACAACATTTTAATTTAAAATAGAAATCTGCCTCATGAGCTTGGTTTGGCGTATGAAAGATTTTTTTTTCTCTAGTCCGATCACTACTACTTTTCCTCGAAGTGGGGTCAGTTCCTCAGCGCAGTTGCCTGAGCCGCCGCAAATGTGCCCGCGCCGCCCCGGAGGAGGCTCTGCCCTCCCCGCCCACGCCCCCCGTCGGGAACTGTCGCCAGCCGGGGCGGACGCACCCCGGAGGCCGTCTCGCGGGGGCCGCAGAGGGGGGGCCGTGGGCGGGGGCGGGCCCGTCGGCGCGCGGAGGCGGCAGCAGAGGCTGGGCCGGCCGGCCAGGGAAAGTCTCGAAAGTTGGCAGTGGACGTAGAGCTCATTCTGACTCTTGCTCACAATGTTTCCCGCAGGGTGGCGCTGGTCTCCCTCGGCAAAGACGTGGCGAGATGTGGTGAGGCAGGGGTGGGGCGGGTTGGCAAGACGGGGGGGGGGAGCGGAGGGAGGAGGGCTCAACAAGGGCGCTGTCGCCGGCGGGAGAGCGCAGGAAGAACAGCCCGCTTCCCCTCCTCTCGGACCGGCGCGGCGGGGACGGGCGGGGTTGGCCGGGGAGACGAGAGCGCTAGCTTCCAGGCCGGCGCGTGCCCGCTCTCTCTTTAGTGAGTTCGTGAGAACTGGGAATTCGCAAGAGTTTGTGCAAGCCAGTTCAAATTATTCACAAAAATATACTAAAACGATAACGTTATCTTTTTTCTGGCACTTATGTAGCTCTTTGCAAACTGGCAGTGACTGCACACTAAAGCGCTCACGTACGCAAATACTGATACATTTGTTCCACCATACGCTTTCACACACGCAGTCCCTGCTGTACACAGGCGTAGTGCTCGAAGCAATGACATGACAACCCTCGTGATTGATAAGCAAACTCTTACTGATGAATTAAGCAATGATAGTGTTAGTATTTGTTATAACGCCGTCAAATATGGAATTTCCATTTAGCGTTATTTGCAACATACTACTCATGAAAGCCTTAGGCACATATACTGACGAGGTACATTTTACAGAATTTAATAACAAGTGCTAATTTCCTGAGCCGTTGATTTAATGTTCTGGAGAAAGAAACGCCGACGCAAGCCGCAATTTATTTATCAATGTTCCGAACGGAGTTATGTACCACAATTCCCCTTGTTTCACCGCCCTAACAGACAAAAGGCTTGCCATGTCGTCACTTGAGGCTCACGCACGGGAGGAAGGGACTCGGGTGTGGGTGGATACTGAACTAAGCGCTGACCAACGCATCACTGGACGCGCCGTATTTGGAATCGTTAGAGGATCAATGAACGGCGCAGTTTACAAGGCGGTTTGGCGTCAATTGGATAAGGCGGCTGGCAACGCCAGGCCGTCGCGGACCGCCGTCGACGAGCCCCGGAGGCGCGGTGAGTCCAGTGCGATGCGGTCGGCCAGCGCGGGCAAGCGAGCGGAGAGAGCGCGCTCGCGCGGCGAGTCGCGAGCGGGACGCGTGGCGTGGCGTGGCGGAGGAGACGTCGGGAAGAAAGCGGCGGGATGGGGCAGGGGCGGGGGCGGCGGAGGGGGGAGGAGAGGAGCGGGCAGGGAGGCACTGCTCTGCTGGCCCAACGTCCGGCATCGGGGAAGAGAACGAAACAAAGGAAAACCAAAAGAGCGCCGCGAGGCGGACGCCCGCCCAGTGTGAGGTGCGACGGTGCTGCCCCCGGCGGCCACCCAACCAACCAAAAAGCGAATCTCCAACGGATCACGAAACGTGCTCGGTTCAACTCTCTCGCTCGCTCCCTGAACTCTACCCTCCGCTACTACTACTTCTGTACAAGTCTTTTGCCCTTTCTTATAGGCAGAATCATATGCACATCACTGCGGAATGTTCGCATTCGTGGATTTCTTTTAGTTTGTTAATCTCTCTTTCTCTCTCTCTCTCTCTCTCTACTCACTCATCACTTAACTGTAATAATAAAAATCTATAATCAATATGTTGTATAAAATAATAGCCTGTTTTCTAACTTCATCTAAAGTCATTCTTCTCACTTGAGTTTGTGTGTAAGTAGACTGCGTGTACAACAGCGTAGGATTCTTGTAGCCGCCGCCATATTGAGTCGCGTTCACCGCGGGTATCGACTGCCACACACAGGGCGCGCGAGCTCGCTGGGGGTGCGACGGGGCGCCGGGCGCGGCCGGGGCGGGACGGGACGCGACAGAGAACAGTGCTCGGACGTGTTAGAATTCTGATTGTCGAGTTGACCTATGAAAAATAAATCCTCACGTGTGAGTGTATCAAATAGTAGATTCGATTCCTCATACATTTGTTGTGTACTTTTTTTGATTGCCTCGTTGTGCTGCGGTGTGGGGGAGGGGGGCGGGGCTCCGCGAGGAAGCCTAGCCGGTCGGTGAAGAAGGAGGGTGACAGCCGGCTTTTCGACCGAATGGAGGTGGCGTTGGCGGGGCGCAGCGTGATTCGTTAACGGCAGGAAGCGACAGAAGAAATTACACAGGTCCGTTCGCTGTTTTTTTTCTGACGACCGGCGATGACGCGTGGCCAAGAAATGACTCCAATGAACAAACGTACGCAATCCCACCAAATTGTTGAAAATTCACAGACCCCGAACTTACTATAACGCAATAAACGGGAACGAAAAAAATATAATAGCATGTCACAGTTTGAGTAGAAGAGTGCATCAATAAAAATCACTTACAAACTCCTTTAAATCAGTTAGCATTTTATTTCCCACTCTTTTCTTAAATTAAAAAAAAAATGACAAACAAATAACGCGAGGGACAAGTAGAAGAAAAAAACAACAAAAACGGCCAAAAGTGGAATTGCTTCGCGGCGAAAACTGAGGTGGGCGCGTCACGTCTCGGGGTCGAACCGCAGCGAGCGGAGCGGAGCGTGCAGAGCGAGGCGAAGAACACGCGGCGGCCCGGCGCCAGAGCGCGCGCAGGTGCGCCCCCCCTTCCCTCTCCTCTCCGTTTAAAAACTACGGTTTGTGCGTTCGAGCGCCCGCGGCGGGGCGCGCTCTGTAGACCGCGGTTGCATCGCGATCAATATGGCGACTTCCGGTGTGGACAAGCATGCGGTATATACTTTTTTTTTCTCTCTCTCTCTCTGACTAAAGCTCCTGTACATAATTACATCATATATACAAAGCTACTTGTGTTTGTACAGTACAGGATACGTACGTGCCGGTGATAGGTTCACTGTCGCAACTAGCTCTAAGACTTGAATCTAGATTCCAACATTTTTTCTGATGTGGTGAGGCCCAAGGCTCAGTTTCAACGGCTCGTGGAGTGCAAAACGTTTCGAGTGTCGTAGTAGTAGTGGTAGTAGTAGTAGCAGCAAGTAGCGATAGCAGCTCGAGGAGCCCGAGTGGGGAACAAAAAAGGTAGCGGTCGGCCGGCCGGCCGTCTGGCAGAGAAGTCGGCCGGCGTGTGGGAGTCGCGGGGAAATTTCGAATGGCAAGACCGTGTTGCCCCAAGCGGAGCAAGTGCAGGTGAAGCGCCGGCCAAAGCGAAGGCTCTCGTGAGCGCCGACTTGAAGCCAAGCCCTGGGCGCAGCATGAGTTTTTTTTAGTATCATTAAATAATGGATGGATTTTATAACAGTAGTTTTGCCCCACAAGCCACAGTATGGTGCTACCTCTACTATTGACTATACATTGTGTTACAGTGTTCTTGGTATTTAAAAAACAAAATATATTATAATCTATGTTCTCCCTCTAGTTTGTAGCAAGACTTTGGACTACATGGCATAAGAAACAAAACTGCCGCTATAGCCTTTTGTAGTATATCTGTTTACTTTTTGCTGAATTTTCTCTGTTTCAAAATATACAGCACGTAAGTGAACAAAAACAAATGAAAATCAGGCCTACATCTCACCTAATGTCAACATAAAACAGTTTACGTATATGAACGATAGTATATTTATTTTTAAATCATTTAATGAACTGCAACATAGTTTGTATATCGCTAAGCGTTATGTAGAACTTTTTATGTTTAATGTGTTTTACTCCAAATAAGATTTTCTTCTGGTTTTCGAATGAAATCGAGTATCACTTGTTTAGTAGCATCATGGAAGCAGTCTGGAGGACACATTGCATATGCATATCACTGTGCCTGAAAGAAAGAGACACCGCATTTAGTTGGCGGCTTTGAAAACCCTATTTCGTAACTAAAATTGTATACTTTATGGCCCTAATTTAAAAAAATGACTTTTGAAAACAAGAAACATAACATAATGCATAAGGCTTGATTCATTACAGTTATCTGAATGAGTACAAAATTACTAAATATACACAACTTTCCGTTTCAAATAACTTGGTATCAAGCTGTACTGTGTTAGGTTACTTGTTTGTTGTCAGCAAAATTACGGAAATGCGTTGTTTTTTTTAGGGTTGCTTGAAATTAACTAAGAAACTAATACGGTTGCAGAGTATGAAAACGTTAGTCATGCAAGTAAAAATGTAAAGAGAAAGAAAGCATGCAGATAAAAAAAAAGTCAACTGAGCAAGACTGTTTGAGAAAATGGAAGGAAGGAAGGGCGAAATTCATGCACCACCACAACCACCACACAACCCGCGCATGGCCCAAACAAACCTATGAGAGCAAGAGGCAGACACACCAACAAACCACAAGGCAAACTTGAGTGCTCACCTACCCCCCCACTCGGACTTGGGAAATGTTCTAGAAGTAGCTGCGAGGTCAATCAGGCCAACAATAGTTGGACTTTTTATGTACTCGTAATACATTACACAAGGGAAGGGAAAAATTCCCACGATCTGCTGAGGCACGTGAAGTTCACTTCCAATACTGATAGGAGTTGCTTACACGAGATCTTTCCTCACGCGAATACACCAACCTCGCAATTTATTTTCGAAACATTCCTTCATCAACAGGAAGTTTATAAATAAAGTTAGTAAAAAAAATATAGTAACACATATATGACATCGGTCCTAAATGAAAACTGAGAAGGGATCTTTCGATGCATTCTTGAGGAGCTGAGTTAACACCGTAGAGGTCAAAAATCTAATAGCACATGTTTTACACACCATGCATTATCAGAGAGAACAGTGAAGTCTTTTTTTTTTGTTTAAACTCCAGTTAAGTATAGGAAACAGGAAAGGTGTCATTTTATTCCTCCTTAGTTAATAGTTTATCATTGAAGTTATTATTTTAATTACCACTAGAAACAACACAGTCTCATCACGAGAAATGCACTGTTAATAACTCTTACTTGGCAATAGCAAACACTCGAAACACCACAAAGGATTACAACAAGAAAGTATTTAAAACTCTACTTTTACCCTAAACTATCTCATGCATGCATGTTAAATTATAATAAAAAAAATAACAGCACAATATACTGTAAAAGGTTCACTTCCAGAGCAAATGATAAGTGTTAGAATGCAGCACGGCCCAGCGGCGGCCCGCCCTCTGCGTAGGGCATGTGGGCCACCACCGGGCCGGTAGGAGCGGGGGAGGGGGGGGGGCGGACCGGAGAAAGGAAGGGCGGAACGGCGAAGTCCGACGCGCTCACCGGACCACACAGGTCCCACGCAATTACCACACTTCTTAAGATCCCTTTTTATGTATAATAATAAAGCCTGAGAATCCCTGGATGGGCAACGGCCTCTCCTTATAGATGATTGCTGTTAGTTATACCCACAACTGACCAACGTTTGTGTTTTTTAAAATGTTTCCAGAATATTAATTTACTAACGATATCTTTCATCCAATCTGTGTATACTCTGCTTTCAGTCCAATGATTGTTAAAGAATTTTTCGAGGGTGGATTTCATAGCAGGAGCCACCTGCGATTCCGTTTCCAAAGTCGACGCCCTCAACCGATTCGCGTTTGCGCTCGTCATTTTAAATCTTTGATGAACGAACAAACGCGTGAAAAACATGATCTTGCATTTATCGTACTGTGTTTAACATTTAAAAAAAAAGGAAAAACGCAGGTTTGTTTCTATGTGGGTCGCAAAAACCAAACATATAGCAAATTAACGATCATAAAAAATAACCAAAATAATCTGGTTTCACTTTTACATACTTCTTACTTATGTTCTTACTTATGTTCATTACATACCAATTCATTTATAATTCTAATGATACTCCATTTTACGGGTTCAAAAGATTACAAGGTCTACATTCAGAGAAATCGTTAGCATCAAACTACCTTTGTAAAGGAACTCAACTGTTTACCTGAGTTGACAGACTGATGCGAATCAATGATACATCTTCATTAACCTTAAAATGTCCATTAACTAATACTTCTCTGTTCTACTGCCAAGCAATAAAAATCAACAAACAGATCTCAAACGTCTACATTCTTTTTATTGAGAGAACTGCAAACAACTATCTGTGAAAACAAACATCTTCAGAAGCGCGATGTATAGTGGAAAAGAGTGGGTCCCTAACGGGATGACAAGTCACTTCCGCCGCGCGTCGAACACAGCCTGAGAGGGCAGGGCGGGACGGGGCGTTGGCCCCGCC
>BOPP01000058.1:394279-408793 GCA_017312745.1 Gryllus bimaculatus | reverse complement strand
AGGTATGAAGGGGGCGGGGGAGGAGGGCCGGGCGGCGAGGGACAGACCCGCCAGGGGGCCGTCCATCTCCCTCCGCCGCCCCCCTCCTCGTTGCCATGCAAGTTTAAATTTTATTCCGCCGTTGCGCTAATGAGAGGGGTATTTAAGAAAATGAAGTTTCCTTCAACAAATTTACTGAGCTCCCCGAGGCGCAGTCAGGTACGCGCCGAGCCGCTTCGCGAATCAAGGCGTCGGCGAGGGAAGATGAACTGCGCCGAAGACACTGACGCGAATTGTGAGGGTGGGGAGGAGGAGGAGGAGGAGCAACGGGGAAGAGGGGCAAATGGAATCGAGGGGAGCAGGCTGGGACGGTCTTGCGAAGGAAGAGGAGAGTTGAGAAGGCGGGGGAAGCAGGACGTGCGCTTCTCTGCGAAGTGGCGCTGGCGGAGGGGGGAGACGAACTAAAATTACCAAGCAGAGAACATTCTGAAGGAAGTGAAAATGAAAATCTTGGGAGCACGAAGGCACAGAGAACGGGTAAACGACTTTGTAAGGGGTGCCGCGGAGGAAAGAAAAGGGAGAAGGAATAGAGACAGGAGGAACAGGGAAAAGAGGTTGCGCTCAGAGGTAAATGAGAAAGCTGAAGAAGTTCGAGGATGAATGATAACAAGGAGTGATTAAGAGGGTGCCCCACAGTTGTTGACAGGCGGGAACACAACGGATCGTCGTAACAGTCAGCGTTACACACGCGCACCATTAGTGAGAGCGAGGCAGGAACGGCGAGCGAAGGATGAGAGTGAACGCGATAGCCCGACTGAAGGGCGCCGGGCGAAGGGCGTAGGGACGGGCAGCTCGCGGCGGCGACGACGGCAAGAGGAAGGGCGCCGGGCGGCAGCGACCACATATCGGCGGCCTGCTTCTTTAAATATTGATTGCAGTCCCGTCGGGGGGCCCGCAGCCGTACAGCATACATATGTGAGTATGCGATGCATAATGTATGGGAGATCTTAGGCTGCTTTCTTGCCCTGTGCTTGGAACAAAGGCGCAGGGGGGCCCAAACGAGGCGCCGCCGCCCTGATTCGTCCCGGAAACGGCGGGGGAGTTGCGTCTCTCTCTTGGCCCCTCCCGCCGCCGGGCGCGTCACGGCGGACGGCCCCGCAATCTACCATTTCTTTGGAGAGACCGCGCTGCCCTACCACTCACCCTCGCCCTGCTCCACGTGTTGGTAGGACGCGGGGCAGCACGTGTAATGCTCGCTCGGGGGAAGATTAACTAACCTGACTCTCCTCTGGAGACCATCTAAGCTTCGCTGCTTCCGTCATGGGATAAGTTAAAACAGTTCTTTGAAGATTCGCGATGATAAATATCGATTGTGTTGCGAGGATTAAAGGACTAGCCAACAAACTATAACTCCTGGTTCATGCCTCACATATGCAACGGATAAACTGAAAATTAATTTGTCAGAATTCAGAAATCATCAATTTGTGACATTCGAGAAATTTTTATACATTTTGATGTATGTAGTATTGTTTGTAAAATGTTAACGTCCATGATATAATAAAAACGGAAACATATGAGCGATAGAGACCACAGGAAGGTACTACAAGTAAGCTTCTAAATATAATAGGCAAGCAAAGAATTTGAGACTGAACCAGAATGAAAAATAAATATATTTTCCCCCTTAAAATAGTTTCTAATGAAACTGGCGTTTTCGAAAAGAATGTGCTCAAAATATGTCTTCCACATAAATTAGAGTCCTTTCCTGAGACTGATCACCTGGGCCAAGATTGATCTGGAATAATGTTTTTGAACACGTAAATACTACATATGGACGAAAATATTTAAAATACAAAATAAAATATGGACTAAATTAATACACAGTTAAAATAGTGAAGATAATTTATAAAACAAATGTTTAAGACACATCAATAGAACTATCAAAGAACTTGGTTTTAATTCGCCGAAGAACAATATTAAACAATTCTCGAACTGAAATAGACCAGTTTTTTTTTTTAATCTCTGAAAGTAACTTCTACCAATTTTACCAATTTTGCAATTACGAAGCAGCGGGTTACCTAACACAGTTGTGAATGTTCATTTTGTCTCTTAATATTGCTTTGTATTAACGATACAAGTTTTTCTTCAGATATGCCACAATGTGTACTATGCTTGGAAATATGTCCCATCAAATAAGTTTAGAAGTCTTTTCAAAAAAGACTAATTCGAAGAGCAAAGAAAAAAGTTTAATTGTGACTGAAGCACAAACCAACCGCAGTCCCTGGTGGAGGGAGGGTGCGTACTCACCCCATGTATCCTTGCTGGTAGCCGAACTGGCCGTAGGTGTAGCCCTGCATGCCCTGCAGGAACTGGCCCTGCATCTGCGCAGCGGCGGCCGTGGCGGCGGTGGTGGGGTAGCTCTGCGGGTACCAGTAGCCCATCTGCTGGCCGTAGGCGTACGGGTACTGGGCGCCGGTGAGCGGCTGCGCACAGGAGGGGGCGGGCGACGCCGCGCGGTCAGGTGCGGGCCAAGCGCGCGGGCGCGCGACACGGGTCGGCGCGAGCGAGGAGGAAAGGAGGTGACAGAGAGAGAGAGACAGACAGACAGAGAGAGAGAAGAGGGTGCATTCGGAACGACGTCACAACGCTTAAGGACGCGGCGTGAATGCAAACACGGTGCACAGACTTGACCAATGTGCAAGGTAAACATTGAAATACTAACATTCACGTACACTTGTACATATATGGGCATTCACACAACTCAACCACGCCTGCTTACATACACACTTGCAACGGCAGCATGAATAACGATTAACAAAATATATTTTCATGGAATGCATTTCATTCTGCGACTATATTTTTATTCGAAAGAGAAAACTCCCCACACATACTTTACATCCAAGTTTCTTTAGTTCTTTCAGTAGATACCTAGAAATCGTTCTCCCACGAAATCTGAACTCATGTAACCGCAAAGTCGGCTGTACGATGTGAAATATCGTGAAATATATGAAAATAAAAATCGAGAATACAAGATTTTAGTCCAGCGAAAAGTGAAGGCATTCATGTGTAATAAACATAAATCTTTATTTCACTACAAACTCCAAACGTTCTATGAATTCGTATCACAAGCAAATTAATCTTTATTTTAAAGAAAAGTCGAAACTGAACAAAATATTTAGCAAATACGGTTTCACCGTACATATTTAATTAGTAGAAATTCCTCTTTCGGCTCGTGCGCATACACCTCAGTCGTATCACAGGCAGGAATGCGGCAAGCGACCCGTCAAAACGACGCCGACGGAAAGCCCGCGCGTTTTTCCCGCTGCCGCGAGATGCTTATCGGAGCAGCCGGCTTCGTGCCGGGCGAGCGCGCAGATAACGGCGGAGACGGCGCGGTGCCGTCGGCGGACGCGAATGCAAAAGTGCCTCCACTCGGCAGTTGAAGAGATAGGCAGGCCTACACCTACTACTAGCACATTCGAATCGTTTATTCATGCGCATTCCTCACGCAGGTGTTGCATGGCTCGGGGGGGAAAGGGCTGGCTGCGCCGGGGAGGGGACGGGGCGTGGGCACGGACGGGACAAAGCGGGCGCGGCCTGTGGCCGGCGGTCCTCCTCCGAGGGGTTATGATATAAATGCGCTGCATTACGATTCCGCTATCATTTGGGGCGAGGGCACGCGCGGGTCTCGCGAGGGCGGCAGCTGCGGCGGGGGCGGGGCAGAGGGCGCGAGGAGGGGGGGGGAGGGTCGGCGATCTCGGCGATAGAGGGCCGCCGTCTAATCGGGCAGCTGGACGCCCCCCCCCACCGGTCCAGTCTCTGGCAGGTCGCCGATAGCGCGCTGGCGGAGTACCGTATCTCATACGTTCGTTCCGATGATTGATTCGCGTGATCATTTTTGTTCGATGAGAGCTTGCTTAACGTCGTCTATCGGCAAGAGGGGTGGGGAGAGGGCATTTCGATTCAGGCTTAAGGACGTCAAGTGGATTCGAGAGTTTATGGTTAGTGATGGTATACGCTTCGATACGCGGACACGCAACGTCCGCCCACCGCAAAAAACAAAACCTACAACTCAATAACCACACAACGCGTAAGGTTTCGACTCAAAACGCGGTAGACTGCCGAGCAGGCACACTCAACCGCGAATTAACCCTCAGTTCCTAACTCTTACCGCAACTAACGCAGACTATGCGGCCGGCACGCAACTTATCGATGCAGATTCATTTTTCGCGCGTGCGTCGAACCAACCCGGCACGACCCCCGCCGTCGCGGAGCAAGCACGTGCACGCGCACGTGCGTGACGGGCACGTGCAACGCGCGCCAACTCATTCCGTAACGATCGCGTTTTCGCGACATGAAGCGGCAATTTATTCATGATAATGTCGCAAATAATACACCTAGTATTCAAAGCGTGTGAAAAAGTAAGGGGAAAGAGAACCGTGAGGGCGATGGCCGCAAATAATAAAAGCTGTGGGTCAGAATATTTAATTGCGTAAATTCATTCAATTTTATTATTGTTTTTGATATAGTAAATTCGCCGCTCGGAATACAACGCGAGCGCCAGGGAACGCAGTGCCGACAGGAAGGGGGGCGGCAACGCGTTGGCGAGGGGGAAGGCAGAGGGCTGCGGCGCCGGGGAGGGCGCGGCGCGGGCGCGGCGCGCAAGGGACAGCCCTTCCCTTCTTTTCGCGCTTCTCGCTCGTCTGTCTTTATCTATCGCGGTGGATTGCGTTTCGCATGCTGCAGTTGATCACTATCGCTTTGAAGTATGGCGTCATACATTATTTCACTTGATGGCTGGCCAAACGCAATTTGAATGCAAATATTCCGGTGGCAGCCCGCGGTTCCCCGGCCGCCCGGCAGTTCGGGGCGGGGCACGGAGGAGCGGGGTGGAGCGGGGAAGGGCGGGAACGCCGAGGGGGCGATGGGGGGCGGGACGAAGGACTGAAGAGAGGAAAAAGGGAGAGAGAACTGGAGAGTACTGACATGACGAGAGGACTAAAACGGAAAAGTGAGAACGACAGCCAACGGAAATAAAATGGCGAACGCAAAACGACTGCAGACGTAAGAGAACAAGGGAAACAATCTCACTCGAGAGAGAGAGGGAGGTACAGTGATCAACAGCAACATTGACGGTGAGTAAGAGAGTTATCGGCGATCATGAGATAGGTTTAAAATATTGACATGTAAGGTGAGTTGAGGGAAGCGAATTAATAGTGCTACATGATCGTGTTAAGGGAATGAATTGCAATGTTGAAGCGATCTGGTAAACTGACTTGTGGATGGAAGTGGTCGGGCCGTGACAAAACATGACGCCGTCCTAGCCCAAACAGGCGGCCAAAGCGAATTGCGTCAACTAGTTGAGACAACACGTGGCGCGAGTCCGATGCTTGAGGCTATGCGAAGGCAGTGAGATTTCTGCATCCACTAACGGGCAGCAGGAGCGAGAGGCAAACGTTCGCTGGGGCGGACGTCGTAGGGAGCAGGCGGAGGACGACGCGAGGGGCGAGGCGAGGGTGAGGGTGAGGACGATGGTAAGAGCGCGGGTTTTTGAGCCATGGCGGGCGAGGGGCGAGGAAGAGCGCGGACCGGGTTGAGACAGGGCAAAGTACACCCGCGCGGCGCGGAACGAGGACGCGGGCGAGGGGGTGACTGAGAGCGCGGGTTTGAGCCACGGCGGGCGAGGCGAGGCGAGGGCGAGTGGCGCGGGTTTGAGCCAGGAGAGCGCCAGCGCGGCGCGGCGTGGCGAGGTATCGACGGGCGTGGCACCGCCTCAGCGCTCATTATCGCAGGCGAGCTCCGCTGCTCCCGGCGCGGCGCAAGGTGGACGGCCGGCGCGCGGGCGCGGCGCGCGTGCGGCGAAGGCGCGGGCGTGGAGGCGGCGCATCGCCCGGGGCGGCGCCGACGGCCGCTGCGCCAGCTGCTCCGCTGCGGGGGCGATGTCGGAACGCGCAGCTGAACACGGGACCTCCGGGCGACGTCCCCCCTCCCTCCCTTCCTCCCCCTCCTGCTGTCAGCGCCGCCTCCGGCTCCGCGCCCCCCGATTCGCGGGAGTTGGCTCGGCAAAACAATGCAAGCGCTGCGTCATCCCTTACGTGCGCTCGCCTGGAGGCCTCTTGTTCCGCGAAGTATTAACAAATGATATGTGGATGCGGGATGGCTGATACGACTGACAAACGCGAAAAGCTCTAACACAGTGGTGGACGTGGAATATGGAGCCACTTGTTTTCTTTACTTTCACATCTTAACGAAGCTTCACTTTTGGAGACAATTGATACCATGTTAATGTACGGAATCTTAATAATCACTGAATTAAATTTTGCTTCGTTGATTTCTATAAAATATGAAAATATATACAAGATTCCCACTGTATTTAATCACGAACAGAACTATCAGAATGTTTCAGAATTCGCGACACAACTATTTGGGCAAATCGATTTTATCTGACATTTATTACCCGATCTCCTTCTAGGTTCTTGTATTTTTCTCACACCAAGAAGTCGATATCCGAAAGGCCGCTCTCCGTGCTTCCCCCATCACACCACATGAAACATCTCCGCGACGCAAACGTAGAGCGGAAGACAGCAGGTGTTGAACCAGGTGTTCGTCGCCTTCGCAGCCGCACCCAGAGTATGAGGAAAAAAAAAAAAGGCGACACCGTCCTCGTCGTTGACGGCGGCAGCGACGGCAACGGCAACGCGGGGCGGCGGCCGCCGTTTACCGCGCACAACGAGGGAGAAAACGGCGCAAAAGCACGGCAGAACGCAACGCTAACGATTTTTCCTTTTACGTGGCATTTGCATCGCGAGTTTACGATCTGCGCCCTGCTCAGTCGATACGCCGGCACGCGCGCCGCCGCCGCTGCCCGTCCGCGCCCCCTGACGTTAGCGCCCGCGCGGTCGCCGACGGCGATGGCGAGGGAAAAAAAAAGGAAAGAGGGCACGGTAATGCACGAAAAATGCCTGCGCTCTTGCCTGAACGAGAGTGTAAGGTAGGCGCCCTACACCTTGTTGTAGGTGAAGCGTTGCTCATTAGAATATAGAGGGGAGGATGCTGTTCCACGATATCATCGTTAGCCAAGATCATCCATTCATATTTCAGTGGGGTTTTTTGTTGTTTATTTTTACTACAAAATCAAAATATATTTTTGAAAAATTGAAATAAATTTATGAAAATGGTATATTATGTTAGTGGTACGTACTGATAAAATACATTATGTAATTTTTAAATCTGAATTTATAGCGTGATGAGCAGATGCAAAATTATCACTTTTGTCTTGTACCTAAGAGAAAATTAAATTGAAAGAAAAAAGAAAATATATTGTAATCGTACTTTCCAAACTCGCAATACTAAATAGCTCAATCTTATTTTCAAAATTTTACTGCCCAAATTTGCTATGTATTCTTCATTGAAACGAATGACACTGGAATGTTGGAATTCAAAATCAACGGTTCATTAAATTTATTCTTATTAAAATATAAATAAAGATGTAATAATAGTAAAATGAGACATGACAATAATTACTGAAGTGCTCATCATCTACAGAAAGATAACGGTAGTAAATTAGTAACATAGTGACAGTAATGGCACACACTTTCAACTGTTCGTGTTGAAGATGAAATGTGTGCAACTTTATAACATCACCGATCTCGAGCTTGATCAAAAAAATGCTTGAGGCGAGGACATCTCAGAATATGACATATTGGTTGAAAAATTACGAATAGGAAAGCCAAAGGGAATATAACTTCAGCGGAAGATGACATTACTAGTACGTCCACTTTCGTGTACGACCGTTCGTACCAACGGTTCAATTAGTACTCTGTACTGCTGATATCACATATGTTTCCCCCTCGTTAACATGACAATGCCAAAAGAAAAATGGACAAAGTTCCACCTTTATCGTATCTAGACCTGTCTCAGGTAGCCATCTCCAATTAGTCACTCCTTAATAAACTTGAGTGCAAGAGGTTCTCAACACGGACGAAGATTGCTTATACAGTTGATGACGATTCAAAACATACGCACACACAGTAAGGAGAATAATGCATAATCAAGAATAATGATTGAATAGACCATTTTTGTTTTCAGCGTCTTGCAGATTTATAACAGCAGAAAAGTAAACGTACACTATATTTTCAAAAAGTGAAGTCTTTAAATGAAAATAATCTCTTTGATCGTGCTTGACCCGCTACCCAAACTTTCAAATAACCCATCAACCATCTCTGCAGGTGATCTAAGGCTTCTTGCTTCGAACTAAACCGTACACGCTCGACTATTTAAAGATTGGTCAATACATTATATTTAAATGTCCTTAACAAGGTACAATTCTTACGATACAATCATTATCCAATGAAAAGTATTCATAACATTCTACAATTTTTTTATGCATACACAGGATTTTAAAAATAATTTGCGAGTGAAACTAGCAATGGAAGAAAAAACGCAACATCATGTAAGACTGCAAATCAGTTTAAAAAAATATATTTAAGAAAGTTTAACATATAAAACAGCCTTCACCCTGCAACTTTACCTCTACTTTAAGCAACCTTCGTCCTCGACTATGAACTGACGCTCGCTATCTTGAGGAACAAGAAGCGAAATGAAGAAAATTCGGGGAGTACAAAACTTCGGAGAAGAACATTTTGCGCGCGGCCGTCAACAAACTCTCGGCGCGATATTTTTTCTACTTTATGCGGCCGTCCGTTGCTTTGCATATATTGAAGGTAGATCTGGGCGGCGGCGGCGGCGGCGAAGGCGTTATCAAGCGGGGCAGTCGGAGAGCACGGTTTCGTGACGGCACGGAACCCCTTCCCCTTCCCCTCCACCCCCACTGCCCAGCGGCGATCCTTAAGTCACGCCAATCAAGCGAATCACTTCCATAGCAACCGAACCCAAACATTTACCGCTATCAGTGAGACGATCTGTTTAAACCGCGCGCTCCGCCGAACACCAGAAAAGAAAAACAACGAGGCATTTTTTAAAAAATGCAAATTTCTCGCAAAAAGTAAATTTACCAAATATTGCTAGATTACTGCATTGGGTTTGAGAGTAAAAAAAGTATTAGTTTTTTTTTTCATTTCCGACATATATATATTTGAACCCTTTCGGAAACATATCTTACATGAAACAATGTTCTAAGAAAATAGTTTCGTTTACTTGAAAAAGTAATGCTAAATACATGACCAACTAACTCAGAAACAGTTCTGGTGATCATTTAAATATTTTACGACTATTATTTGTAAGGTATATTAAATAAAACTTAATACATACAACTCCTGATTTATTTTTACCTTCGTTATTGTTCGTTCTTGACACATCACGATTTTTTGAAGTGACTCGTACCATACAAGGGGCAGTGATTTTAAATCTTTCCTGGCGGGTTTGAAGGGTCTACGGTACGAAAACTGCACTGATAAGGATGAAGCACAAGCATTATTAACAATATTGCCCATAAAATTAATATATCAAAATAAAAGAGGAATCATGAATAATAGAATAGAAGTAAAATTTCTTACTGCGACACTGTAGCCATTCGAACCTTATTGGCAGGCTGAATGTAAAAAGACTCAATGCCTGTTAATGTACGTATGAGCACTTAATATTTTTTCTGAAAAGCTAATGGAAATACAATAGATTTTGACCATTATCATTGAAACCATACGTAACCTGAATATTTAAAAAACGTGTCGCGAAGATTCGGTACTAATTATGTACGTGGGAGAATCCACAAAGCACCGTATGGCACCCTCTAAAACGCTTCTCCGCTCGCCCGGAACATTCCCCACCCGGCATCACACATGCGCGCGCCGCGCTGCAAGCCCGGCCAGGGGGGGACACGGCGCCGAGTCGCGTCTGGTGTGGGGGGAGCGGGGAGAAAGCTCCCCCCCTCCGGTCCCCCTGCCCGTCGAGGGATAAAAAGCGGCGCTCGTTCCGCCGCTAATGCCCTCTCCCCGCCGCGATCCCGGGCCCTGCGATGGGCTAATGATACTTGATGATGGGCAATTCGCCGCGTCGCCATGGCGACGCTGTGGACGCGGGCGACACCTCTCTAGGCGCCGACGGCGGCGGACGCGAGCGAACGGAACGAGGGAGGCGCGGGGCGCGCGAGGGACATACAGAAACGCGGCTCGCCGTTCGCACCCCACGCCGCCCGCCGCGTGACATCGCCGGCTGGCAAACAAGCAGGCGCCGCCGCTGGCAGTTACGCCTCCTGCGGACGAGGCGTGAGGCGGGCTGGCAACAGTGTACGCTCGCCGGGCGAGAACTATGAACCCTCCTTTTGGGGTGTAGGGCGTGGGATACTTAGAGACGACCGTCGTCAGGTTGGAGGCCGTCGCGGAGAGAGGCTAAAGCTTAGAAATATTACGTCTGATGGGAGGGCGCAGAAGTTGTGCGTTGTAATGGAGCCGTGAATCGACGGGCGTCGCTCAGGGACAGGCCTGAGGAGCCCCATTGGGCCAAAGGGCGAGCGTACCAGATGGCGGGGCCGCCACCCATAACGCCAGAAGCGAAGCCGTCAGTGGTATCGGGGGGCGAGGGAACGGCTCGGGCGGCGCTCAGGCACCGCCCAGTCGAATGTGGGTGACGAGGAAAGCGCGGGCCGACGAGGAAGTCACGGAGAGAGATGGCGTGACAGGGCCCGTGGCTTGGCAATGGCGTGCCATTAAAAATGCCCGTGAACTATTCGCTGTAACCTTGCTGATAATTTTCGCTACCAAATTCTTCCCTCGCCAGGCCCGTTTTCCAATATGCATCGTTGCGGTGCTATTAAGGTGTAGAACTAAGAAAACTGATTGTTCTTTTGAAAACTAACATTCTTTATGAAGTTTTGAGAATCATGTGATTATATCCAACAAAACGTAAAGAAACCTGGCATGAAGAAAAGTGGCGGCATACAGATAAAGATATGTATTTTATACTAAGGTTCAATTTGCTTTTAATATTTTAATTTACAGTATTAATACAGTAAATGTCGCACGAAACATTAAATTAAATTTTGCTATTAAATTTGAATAACAAATATATAATATTTAAAAAACTATATCGAAGCTTAGTTTCGGCAATGAGAAATTTGTTCGCCTACACACTCACCAGCCCAACGGTCACTACGATTCGTCTACCACGATCCTGCGTTTCCATTCGACTCGAAACGATTCTAACCCTCCGCGCCGATTAATCGCAACGTCAAAATCCTTGTTACGAAACGAATCACGAAATTCTAAAAGAAAGCACAAGATAACGCACCGTGATCACTGTGACGAATCAATGGCAAGCAAACCGTTTCCCCGTTCGAAACCCGCCCCCACCCCCCTCAAGAACACTACCCGCAGAAAGCTGTCCGAGCCGGTTTTCCCGCGTTTGTTCCCAAACGCCAGGTGGAGAGGGTTCTCATTACAGCTTTTCGCGAACAGTCCGCGAGTTAACGAAGCCGCGCGCGGCGTGCGCGCGTGGACGAGGGCCATTACAACTTGCCAGCTGTTCGACGGCTTGTGTCGCTTGCGGCTTCCATGCGCCCGCCGTCGGCGTCCGCGTGTGCGGCAGGCAGGCTCCGCACCTGCGCGCGCCCTCAGCGGCCGGTGGACGCAGTCGAAATCCAAAGAGACAGTCTTCGCGTGATTTGGGTGCAACGTGTCATATCCGGGGGAGGAAGGGGTTTTCTCCATCACAGCTACACCCTTCAGAGAATAATTATTTGCGTTTACTACATACTAATGCCCGGTCACTGTCACTAGTCAGAATTTATTAACCGATAAACTCGATAAACTTGTCGATTGTCTTTAAAAATACCACGGAAAAGTTCCATTTTTGTTTTCTGTAACATTTGCATCTCCTCATAACTGTTGAATTACGTTCGTAATAAACGTTCGGTAATTCTGTTTAAACGACACCAATAACTATGAGAAATATTGCGACTCGGGAGCGCTAATAAAATGAGACTTTTCTGTATCTGACTTGTAGTTAGATAACCGAGATCAAATTATCCTATTAAAATCTTCGTTAATATAATATTTTTTTAAAAAAAAACTTGAGAAATATAGTAAACTGAATCTCGTTCATACGTAACACCCCCGTCATTTTGTAGAGTATCCAAAAAACACAATTCACATCTAACATAGGAAAATTACCAACGCGTTCAGTCGAGTTCATCGAAGAATGGAATGAAACACCCCAAATAGTCCCCAAACCTGCGTAATCTTCACATGAATCTATTCGGAAATTACTGCTTCAGTTGTTCTTTGCTCTGCTCTTTTTGACAACAAGCTTACTAAGCTTACGTTTAAGAACATTCAGATGGAAGCGAAACATGGCTGGCTATTTAACATAAACAAAGCGCCAATTCAATCAAAAGTACAAGTGATATTTCAAATATTACGTACTTGTATTTAATGTACATAGTAACGTCCTGAATGTATGAATACATTCGAATTCTAATACCCTAAGAATACATTGCAGGAAACCCTCTCCTGATAGAATGTTAGCATATAAATCTCATTTGACTAAAATGTAGAGAATGATTCCTTCACACGCGTGGTTTAATTGACTACTGTTTTCTCGACTCATTTGTCTGATCGCCAATACATCAGGTGGTTAATGGAAAGAGCGCGATCCGTCGTTAAGCATTAGCGCTGGAGGACGCATCAGGTTTTCTAGAGAACGCCATTCAAATAAACTATGAATTAAACAAGCGGGCTTCAATATTAACAAGCAAATGACTCCCGCTCTGTACTAATCGATATCGCTGCTCATTGCATACATTCACACACTGCACACGTAGACGGCACTCATCACATGAATATACATACATGCTACGTGAATATACACAAAACCAGCATCATCTGGCAATATTGCAAAAAGGAATCCTCTACATGAATATCTGATCTTGATAACGATCTCGCCAGAAAGGATGCTGTGCATAAAAGGAACTCTAACAATTCGGAGAGTATACATGAAACTGAACACATTCCGAAGCATGCGAGAGGAAGGTACGGGTGTCCGCACAGCCACACACTAAACAGATCGCAACAAGCCTATGATATGAAAGTAATCAGAAAAACTTCGAGATACAGAATCAGTAACACGAGGTTGATGTGACACCGATTTTGAACAAATGTTTATTTATAGTACACATTACGCCTGGAGAAGATAATATAATAAGATAGTTTAATAAAATTATCGATGTTGCATAATAATAAATGTAATTAAAAATGGCATCGATTCAAGTTGGACCCAAAAGTTCACGAAATGAATCTCCCAATATTTTGCACTTACATTTGAATTAACATAGCAAGGCTTCTTCACCCATCTATTTTAACTCATCCAAATTAACGTAACAAATTAAACAAATGTGAAACTGAAGCCTTCGACATGCATATACCGCAAGTTCGTCTACGCAAAATGGGGAAAATCTCTCTCTCTCCTAGCGCATTGGCTGAAGTATTCGTTGTGAAACCTCCGAAAGAATTGCACGCTCGGTGCAGTGCGGTGAGGCGTGACGTGACGTTCCGACCTGTCTAGTCGGGCTGCGGGAAGGGGTGGGGTCCAGACGACGTGAGGTCACAGGGTAGGAGATGGGGGGGTGTGGGGTGCGGGCAGCATCGCAGGTGCACATGGACACGACAATCACCTGTTCACTCACCTGCCCCGTGGCCTGCGCGTTGTTAGGGTCGCCCGACTCCTTGCCCCAGGAGCACTTCACCGTCTGGCCGTTGATATCCGTGTTGTGTACCGCGACGATGGCGTGCGTGGCAGACTCCTTGGTGGAGAATCTGGAACACAAGAGAGGACGCACGTTCAATCACTCGTCCTTAAGCAGAAGTCTCCGGTCGGAGAACTTACAAACACATTCACAATTGCGAGCAATATTGAATCAAAACATTGTATTATTTTTATCTAGCTGTGAATCGTCCATCGTGAACGATTCAAACGAATGATCAATGATACTTCCTTTCATACAACTAATATTAAAAATAATTCGGGTATCATTGAAAGTAATACTAATAAAACTGAACAATTTTTCTGAAGGGAAAAAAAGCTATTAGTATGAAAAACTTTAGCCATGATTATATAAATACATATTTTAACATAATTGTGACAGCCACATTAGGAGATAGAACAGGTTTTAGGAGATATAAAAACGTTGATATTCATACAATATTGTTTGTTACCCATCGAATTTAATTCCATTAAATAGCTTTCGTAATCAGAACTGTATAACTTCTCCGACCTGTACACTTCACTCCGCCCCATATTTGAACTGAAATAATCCGTCTCTTGCAAGATACTGATGGGGGAAAAGCAATCTGTCGTGGTGGACCAGCGGAATATCGACTCGTAATAAGGCACCTGATGCTGGAACACCATCGAGAGACCACGCAGCCGCATTTACTCCGCTCCCGCGCGCAAATCAGGCCGAGCACTAGGCCAATCCCGCGGGTCCCACAACTCCCGGAAGAAATGGAGCGTCCAGGTGACCAGCGCCGACAACGCCGCACGCGCAGCCCACAGCGGCGGGGGCGTCACGCTCCGGGAGAGAGAGAG
>BOPP01000058.1:372497-387186 GCA_017312745.1 Gryllus bimaculatus | reverse complement strand
GGGAAAATAACCTTGGCCGAGAAGCAGGAAAGAAGATATTCCCGTAAAGTGAATAGTGCCCAAAAAGCAGCAAGTATCTACAGTTAGAAACTACATTGTTAGAAAGGGGAAAATATCGTTATCAAGTGAAGAAATGACAGAACGTGCGACTTCACATGGCGCTCTAGGGGCTAAAGTTTGAAGGAAGCAAGAACAATCCAAAATACCTGTGTTGACATGATCAATTCCTCAGAGATGAAAAGCGCGAGGCGCATTAAACATCCGAGGCGTTTCAACAACGCTTTACTACTGGAGAGATTTTCTATAAAAAAAAAGGCAGATATACTTGCTACAAGTGGTACAATACCGTCAAATTAATAGACACAACGTCCGTCGCTGGTTCCGAGTGCATACCAACGCCGTCGGCTTCCGTAGCCCTCACGGCCGCAACGGCGAGTCCCTCCGTCACAGAAGTGTGCTTGAAAGCCGGCAACGGGCAGCGGCAGCCGCAAGGACCGCATCTCCACTCGCTGCACCACGCATTCCAGAGTGCGGGTGAACGGCACCGACAGATGATTATTTCCCCTCCCCGGCCCCAGCGCCGCGGCGCTGAATCTCATAAATGATTGCGCGGGGTAATGGACAGCGGCGGGCCTAAGTCGCCGGCGCAGAAACCGTGGGGCGTGAGTTATACGGGCGTTTAGTCGGGGCTCATGAATCTCGCCGCCTCCGCCTCCGCCCCCGCCCTCGCGTTCCCCTCCCCTCCCGTCCCCGCCCCTTCCCCTACTCTCGCCGCAGGCGCCGCCGCTGCCGGGGGATATATACGTTCCGCTCGCCGGATATTAAAAATATAACAATATTCCGGATTCTGCCCCGCGCTACCTTCGCCCCGCGCCCATAAAAAACGCGCTCTGCTCGTTCAGATTCGGAGACAGGGTCGCCCAGGAGCGGAACAGACCGGCCCCGTCCCTGGGAGTGGTTTGCTTACGTGTCACGCGTGTGACGTAGTGTGGCGCAGGAGAAATAATAGACTTCTCGCACTACTTCGTAATGAAACAAAACGAACCAGACCTTTTCATCGCCTATTTCGATTTAAATGTTACGTTGTCTTTTCCACAGATCATTGGGCCTAATTAATTTATAATGGCAATCTCAAATTTAATGTACGTGGGTAAAATTTTTTATTGTACTGAAATTACTACACGTGAATTTCGGCATTATATTTAGTATTTCTTTGACGATTGACTAATTCAATTGCGAAACAAACGCGCAACTGACGCAACACGAAATAGTTCCAACTCGTCCGTGCATTCATTTCCGCAGAAGCCCGAGACGGCAACACGAAATGCATAGAAATTACGCACGAAACGCGAAACTACTCACAGTGAATTGCAGCCCCACCGTCACTTCCATTCCTCTTTCGGCCGAAACACAATAAAACTTCAGTTCAACCGCCCTCTCGCAAATGCGATGACGCTACATCCCAGCTTCCCCCACACAGGTCTGTTCACTGCAGCCACATGCACTCCAAAAAAAAGAAAGAGATCAGGTGCAGCTGCACATCCGACGTCATCACTCGCTGCCCGCTCCCGCCGTCGCCGCAACCGGATGTGCAGGCGGGTCTTATTCCGGCGACCTCCTGCCATCGCGGGCGCCTCCGATCGACCCCCCACTTAATTTAAGGGCTCGCGCATCTGGGGCGAATGTTACATTGCGCTCATGACTCGCGCGGGGATGAGTAGGAGGAGAAGGAGAAAAAAAAATCCAATTCTCCGTTATTGGGTTTTCATTTCCGCACCGCCACTTACCGCTGCGTCCGCGCCGCCGCCCTCGTGACCATCTCTCGCCCACCAGTGCTCCGGGAGATTCACCATGTGCGCTCGTTTTGGCACCATATGACCGTTCCTCGGCTGTTTCGCAATTCTTATTCATTGACACTAGTTTTCCTAACAAGCTGCTCTCAGTATGTTTCTCATAGAGACTTCTCAGAAGTTAAGCTTTGATGTTTTTTCGGCCATTTACTCTTTATCCCTATACTAATACAGATATTGTCTCATGTTTTGCTTATAGACACATATGTTGCTGCAATTTGCGCACGTTTTCTTGAACTCTCTCTGGCTAGTTGTGGGAGGAGTATGGAAGGGAAAGATATGCTTTTTTTATCAACAATGCAATGAATTCAAGTCTGTAGTTTGTTTGTCAATGCAAATACGTTTTCTACAATTTAAACCTTTTTTCAAAAAAGAGTCCATCGCGCTTGTTCGTACCTTCATTCAAAATTCATCTATTAACAGTAAAATATTGTACATTATGTGTAAAAATTATACTTTTCTTTCATTCTCCATATACTGTATTTGACGGAAAACTAATAAATAAATTCTCACTAGGATTACATTATATGAGCATATGAACAGAAATCCGTTCACTTGTTCAGTTACCATGATCTTTTGAAATTATAAATATGTATAAATTTTAATACACGAGGAAGCGACGTCATTGGAAAATAAATAAAAATTATTCGAATAAATATTAGTCGAATAAACATGAAAAGGTAATCATACATTGAGAACATATTCTTTAGCCCTAGCCATCAATAGTTTGACAAACACTCCCACAAACATAGTTCTAAATTCACAACTCGAACCTCATGTTTTCCATTCATTCATAAAAACTTTGTAGAAAGTGACATAAGTATCTCCGGTAACTGAGTACTTCGAGTTCTCGTACGCTATTTACTTTCTATGTAGGCTCATATTCACTTCTAGATCGCACGACTTATCCTCCCTAAGAAAACACAACCTCTCGGAACATGTAAATGAAACATAAATACTAGTTCTCATCACCATTTTATTATCTGCTCATTGGCTAATAATTAATACAGCTGTCCCTTTCATGCACACTCACAGCCTATTTCTGCTCCTTATCCCCCCACCGTCCTCAATCCTCATCCCGGCCGACCGTCGCGCCCTGTCTGTCCGCCTTTCAATCAAGCTTCGCGGCATCAACGCACAATATGGAAATGCGCCGGCAATATCTGCGCGACGGCGGGGGCGCCGCGCGGCGCTGGGCCTAAATTCGACTTCGGCAGCGTTCGACTGCCTCCCTACCCCGCCCACGTGCCCGCCCTGCCCATTCTCTACCCTGCCCCACCACCGGCCCGGCCCGGCCGACCGCTCGCTTCGCCACACACGCCGCCCGCCGCTCTCCCTCCCACCACGTCTGCCCGGCACACGCCTCACCCCCAACGCGTCTCCTCCGGCCCGCCCGCCGCGCCCACTCCCTCCTCCCGCTCATCTGGCGCGGCCGCCCAACCGCCAGTCTCTCACCCCTCCTCCACCACGTCCTCCCCCATAGCGTCTCCTCGCCGCCCGGCCGGCCGGCCCGCCCACTCCCTGCTCCTCATCTGGCGCGGCGCTGGGCGTCCCGGCGCGTCGCGACGCGGAGATCCGTCTGCGTTATTAGCCCCAGAGCGCCGCCGGCGGGCCGGCCGCCCGGCTCCTCCCCCACCTCACGCAGCGACATCCGCGATGAAATTTTATTTCATGCGAGGAAATCGGAAGAGACGAACGTTTTGTTCCCGCGCCTCCGACAAAAAGAGATTCCGCTTCATGACGTTCGGGGCCGTCGCCTGGAAAAGATGCCGGCCGCCTCCCCCCCCCCAACCAATTCGGCGCTTGGAGAGGCGCGCGGGAACAGCGGGGGAAGAGGGGAAATTCGCTTTGATGTCATCAGCGGGAGGTCACCGTCGATGAAGAAATATGAATTCGTCTTCCGTTGGTATTGCTGGGGGCGGGGGGTGAATACACAATCACGGATTCCGCTCTCGGGATATCCCCCGGAATTATTACACGGAGTGTAATAACAAGCGGTATTGGAGATCTTCACATTTATCCCCTCTGAAGTTTTTCACGAAAATAAAATGTTAGCGAAAGACGGATATGACTTTCCATGAACACGGCAAACATATTAGTGGAAAATCATATCACAACACCTGTTCAAATAGATTTTAATAATACGTTTTACAAAGCGTTAAATATCAATTAATCAGTAAAGAAGCGTCGTTGATGAAAGCGTCCGCGTTTGGAGTCAGTAGTCTTGATCGTTTGGACGACGCATTTGCCACACAAATGGTAGCAATATGAAATGTTGTAAATAATACTTAGGAAGGGGCCACAGCGTAGCTGCGACTGAGTTAACTTTTTACGGCGGGAGGGGACAAGTCTTATTCCACTCATTTGGGTTTTATGACGGACAAAGGTGATCCCGGCAGACTTTCTCGAGACTCCTCTTTCTTATTCCAGTATTGGCCTCACCGTCATTTCATTACAACACGATATCCATCACCAATGCCAGATGTAGCTACAAACTTTGATGCCAGAATAATATGACGGATCGTCCAATATGAGGGGTCGCCTGAACAGCTAAGGCGTCACAAGAACCATAATTTACGCGGCCTGCGTTCCCTCCCATTATTCTGTGCTGTCATGTGGTCCACACGGCTCCCAACCACGCACTCAAGCGGGCCTGAACTTCAGTTAAAACGGTGTCCCTTGAAGTTCCCGAGCTGAGAAGAGAGTGGAAAGTCGGGAGTTTCAATGCCAACACTTTAAATTGTAACGAAGCTCGCGATTGGATGACAGTATCCCACTCCCCTACCAGCTCGTGATCTAGAAGGGACAAACTGTACACATCGGAGTACTGTATCTTTTCTTACAAGGGGGAATTTCACTAGGCGTTATCCTTTATCCACACTCCCCTCAGACGCACTAGATCGCTCTCGGACTGGTATACGGATCCGTCGGAACGCAGTTCGCACTCACTGCAACCTTCCCACTCAATGCCTGGGTGGGGCCGCCCGGCCAGCTCAGAGCAACTGGCTTTCCAGGCAAGTACCGATGTCGAAACATCGCGCCAACACAATGTGCCGGGAACAAGTCCCTCCTCTATGCCCAGAGTATAGGGCTACTGCCACGACGAATCCAGGAGCCAAACAAGGGACCACTCGAACTAAGGTTCGGGCGGCTCCCCCTCCCCCTTCCCGTCTCCTCACTGTTTACACCTTAAGCCTAAAGACGTGAGTATCGCCAGCAACCTATCGCCGGACGTCTATATGTGAATACCAGAGAACTACAAAGAATCTCCTTCACCCGCTCCAAACCCAAAGATAGGGTCGACTGGTGAGTTACCGGTGAGAACCGGCTACCACGAACTTAGCATCGCCTCCTCACTGCTTACATGTTTAGGCTAACGACGTGAGTGCCGCCGTAAAACTTGGGGTCCGGGTGATCGTCTACAACTCTTCACCAGAGACCGTTCCACGTACGCAGAGAGGATCCCCTCCCCAGCGGGGACACATAGGGTGTGTACGGCTGCGACGGGCGCGTGACAGGTTCGCGCGGGCGGCCGCAGCGCACACAGATCGCAAGCTGCGCGGCGCGGGAGGCCCGGCGCCGGCCTGCGGGTTACGGGTCGTTTTAATGATTTGTATAATAATCACAGCTTTTCAACTTGGGCCTTAAATAGCGACGATTAGGATTAATGACGCCCGCGCGGAACGCAGCGGCCTAATGCCCGGACAAACCCGCCGCGTGCACATGCGGGGCCTCGCGGAAGTGGGCCGGGGGCAGGGCGGGAGCGACGCGGCCATCTGCAGTGGGAGCGGAGAGCAAGAAGGGGAGGGAAAGTGTGGCGAGGAAGATAGTCACCAATGCACGAAGTGAATTCCAGTCGTGTGTTCTTCGAATGAAAAATTAAGATAAAACCGGAGGTGTTGGGAATTATTCAAGATGTGGATCCGTGTGGACATAGGGGCAAACGGCGGGATAATACGGAAGAAGCAATAGAAAGCAGTCCGAAGGGGAAGGCCATAATATTCGAGGCAACAAGATGTGTAATTCAAAACGCACCCACTTCACTGAGAGGTGGAAGAAAATATGGATCATAAAAAAACAAACTCTGAAAATGATACATTTACAGCAGGAAATCCACAATAGAATACAGAGAATATGTACGTTAAAAGAAGCAAAAATGGTAAGAAAGAGTACGGCGAGAACACGTGAACGAGGGCGAATTTCACAGAAAAAAACCGCGTTGCGTAGGAATGTCCAAAACGCCGAATAAAACGCAAAGGAAAGGGTCAGAAGAATAACAGCAAGCCAAAGCCAGAGAAGGCGGGCGAGCAAAAACACAACACGCGGGGCCAGAAACGAACAAATACAGGGCGCGGCGCGGACGGGGGCGGGGCGCGGAGGGGCGTGGCGGGGCAGGGTCACGCGGCGTAAGCTGTAAGCCCAGCGCGCGCTTCGATACGCCCCGCTCTAATGCACGGGCGTTGGGCCGCTCTATTAACTTGCCCCTAAAAACTACAAGCGCCGCCGCAGGCCGTCCGCCGCCGCCAGGGGGGCTTACCTCTAATTATGGGAGCGTGTTAAAGGTTTGGCCCCCGTTTTAATAAACACCTGATCCTTTTTAATGGAGGCAGGTAACGCATTAATTGGGCGCTGACGCGCGCGGCCGGCCCTTCCCGGGGTGCGGGCGGCCGGGGGGGGGGGGGGGCGAGCGCGAAATGTCGATTAGCGCAATGCAAAAGCTTTCTTCGCGTTTTTTTCCAAACAACAATTCACTCGCGAGGGGGGGGGAGAGGAAAATTAACCGAGCTGTATGCGAACATAACAAGGGGAGCACAGAAAGGTCTCTGGTACACAAGCTCACGGGCTGCAATTTGGAATAAGTACCAAAAAATTACCTGCGGTGTACACGTGATCAGTTGTGTGTAGCACGCAGATGCAACAAAGAAACTATCAAATTGCATACGTGTAGCAATAATCAAGTCCCACGTGCAACCAGAATCCATTATTATCGCTAATTTGTAAAATTACTACAATTTAACAATCTTTTTAGTACGATTTCAGGACTCGTGTTAAATATCTTAGGCACTTTCGAACCACTAATTGCGTAAATTCATTTAAGAATAGCCAACGATCCCTTATCATTTACGCCCTTTCCTAACTGTAATAAAGACAATAAAAAAATAGGGAAATACATAGTCCAAGACTTCAAAATTATTTGCCTCTGAATAGCACAAATCACTGAAATGTTCGGACAAACAACACTATGTGCAACAGCAATTTCCTTGTATACATGAAACAGGTATGAAATAAAGAAAGTTGCTGTATTTCAACCACTAACCTGTCAGAAACACACTTATTCGTTAACTCATTTATTTAAAATATACATAAAGAGTGAAATGGAACCGGATACCCATATTGCATATATCGCATAGCGACACTGAGAAAAAAATCCGAGTTGAATTGAATTGAATTAATTCCTTATTTTACGGTGCGAGACCCGGACCATCAGGCCCGCTCTTCCGTCTGACCACGCAAATTTCGCTACGCTCATTTCACCAACTAGCAAAGAAAGGAGGGATTTCTTGGGCGACGAACAGGCGATTTGAATGTCGCCTGTTCAGAAAATAAGTGATAAACTGTTGCCATAAACCTCAACACTTACAACAACAAACGCGTTTCCCTGTGTTACAAGTGACAAAATGAAACTCCAGAGGGGTCAAACGCAGTCTTCCTTCAGAGGGGCCATCGGTCAGAGATCGCCGTGCCGCCAGACACCCTCGCGGTCTCCGTGCCAGCCGTGGCGGCCTATCGGCTCGGCCGGCGCGGCCCCGCGTGCTAATCACGCGCGTGCGCCGGCGGGCGCGGCGCGGCGCGGCGCGGCACGGCGCGGGCGCTGGCGTGCATCCTCCGACAGCGGCGGCCGCGGCCTGCTCGCTCGCCCGCACGCGAACGGTGCATTTGAGAGCGACCCCTGTTATGCAAGCCGCTCGCCACACGCCGCCCCGCCCCGCCACGCGCACCACGCTCCGCGCCCCTAGCGCTCTCGCCTGCCCATTGAGGCGGACGCCAGCGGCGAACGCTCTCTCCATGGGAACTAAGGCGAGACGACGGGATGCAAGGAGAGTGTCGCTTGGGGGCGATTAATTGATTGATGTTTTCAGGCACCTCATGAGCTATGCCATTAGTTCGGCTAGTGAAGTGAATGTTTTTATCCCTGGCGATGCACCTGGCTCGTTCAATGAGGAGATATGGTGCCGACCTACACGTCGACTTGGCGGGATTCCCCCTCCAGGTATACTCATACAGGGCACCGTCCCAACCGGCACAATCTCTCGTTTAGCTCAGTATTAGTCTCACAATACGTGTGGTAGTGTACTGCTAGTAAATGTGTGTGCGAAAGGCGAGGGGGTAGGACAAGGAAGAGGAAGGGAAGATCGCGCGCGGTCCGCGGCTCGTTTGTTAGGGTACTGATCTGTCATACGCTAGGTACGAATAGGATCCAGGAAAACTATCGACGAGACCAGCCGACCGCTAGAATTCTCCAGAGATCGGCTATTCGACCTAGCTACATAGCCTCCTCGAGCAGAAGAGATGACGGCTCGCTGCAGAGGACAGACAATCTGTCATCAGAGATTGGGCAATATATATGAATCTCGAGTTATATTTTAAATACTATTTCACGGTCAATGTGGGGGCTACGTAATAAAATATTAAGGAGAATAAACGCAATTATGTGAAGTCCATTATAGAGGTTGGTCCAAAGATATGACATTTTTTCTCGATCAGTGGAAATCTCATTACCACTTACTATATCCGACATTTTCAACGCAATATGAAGTTATGAAATATCAAGTGAATGAAAAGGTTTACGGCGATAAAAATAAAATCGAGCATTGTTGTCTATTCAAACGGAAATGAATTGAATTTATTTGTATGACGGTTATATTATGGATTAAAATATCCAAGCTCAACCACCAAGGGAAAATAACCATTTTTTCTAGGGCTCCAATGTCCTCCCGGTCAGATTCATAAAGTGCAAAATCAATACAACACTTCTTAAATTGCATAAAGTGAAAGTTAAAAAGCCACCGAAGAAAATGTTTTGTGAAGTGACTCTTACACAGACTAAACATTTTGTGAATATTTACTTTAAAAAATATCTGCGAAGCACGTATGGTGAATTCTGTAACCGTAAAAATCACGATTTGCAGAAATGCGACTAACCGAAATGTACATTACTGGATGAGGCCCTTTAGGGAGTACGATCATTTTTAATCAACACAATCCTCACAAACAACCTTTCATTATTATAAAACAAAATAATGCTAATATAAAACTATTTCAATTAACTTTGAGTAGTAAACCACATACCTTCATGCTAGCCATATGAAAGAACTAGTTAGTAACTAGTAGCACTCTATTCATAAAACTTCAGTAATATCATACGCCTGACAGCCATTTCCTCCGCCCAATCATCTGCATCTCCGCCACCGTGGGTATCTCCAGACGAGTGCGGTTTGGGGCATTAAAAAAAATCTCCGCTCCATCGCAAAGTTGCGCGAAGCCGGTGCGACGGATGTGGGCGGGCAGCGGCGGCGACCGGTGGCGGGGTATTGCATTATTGCCGTAATTCCGAATGGCGAAATCAACAACCTGTTCTCAAGACATCAGGTGCTTTTAGCAAGAATCGGTAACGAGAGCGGGCGCGTTACCCAATGTGCTTTGCGACGCCCTTAATTTCTGTATTATCAGGAGTGTGTCGCGGAAGGTCATAGAAGGAAAATGGCTATTGCTCGTCTCGCACCAGTGCTAGTATTCCTTTTTGACGAAAAAAGGGCTGTTTTGCGGGGAATATCCCGCCCCTCAACCAAAAGGAGCCTCCCAATTTTGAATTGCACATTAGTAAATAGTGACAGCTTTCAAAAACGTGACTTCACGTATGCTTTCATCCTGCTTCACATATGGGCAACAAGATTCTTTTTTTCATTGTGGTCTGCCCTTTATTGTTATTTTTCTTTACACCTCAATGTTTTAGTCAGAGTTTAAAGTTATTAACAACTATACTTATTACTTTCGGGGTACTTATCCATCATCAGGTGTAAGCATTCTTGAACTGCGAATAAACTCCAATTCACAATACATACACAATAAAATGTTGCAATTTTAAATATTCTTTATAATACAGTTAATGTAACTTCAAATACCCCATTTAACACTGTTTTTGACGTAAATAAATAACGGACATCTAGCAGGAAAAGAAATATGAGGAACTAAACTGGGTGCTTTCGTAGTTCGAACTACGTAGTTCAACAACGTAGTTCAATGTTACAACAGTGTGCCCCTAAACGTAAATGAAGTTACGCGATCGTAAACAATTTAAATGAATGTCTAAAATATTGAGGGTGTGACAAAGGAAACAAAATACTTCTAGTTCTTCCAGCTTGCACAGAGGCGCGTTGTAGTGCTGTCGCAATGCAGAGGCGCCGACGCCTCTGCACTCGCCGTGGGCGGCATCGGTTCGCGCGCGCTGTGAGCCTCCACCGCCGCCGCTCGCTTTCACACTTAGCTGCCCACCCCGAACCACCCCCACCCCGCCCCCTTCCCCAACCTCTGCTTCCGCGGCATCGCGCCGCGGAATTGCCAAGTTGGAAACGCGTGTGCGGTAAACATTACGGGCGTTTCTTGCGCGGCGGCGGCGATGAAAACTCCGTGCCAGGCGCTCGCGCGCCTAGTTGCTGGCGAGTCGGCGGCGGCGGCGGCGGGCGTTCGCGGTACGATTCTGAGTAATTATGGCCCAACAGCCTTCTGCTCGAGCGCCTTAACGAGTGCGCGTTGCCGCGCGCGCCCACCCCAACTTTCGCGTGGGGCGAGGCGGGCCGCGCCGGGCCGGGCGGATGCGAGCGATTCCGCGCGGCGCGCCGCTCAACCACGCGAGTTTGTACCGCTGCGTCGGGATAAGACGCGGCGCAGCGAGCGGCCAAGCGCGAAGGAGGGGGGAGGTGGGGAGGGAAGGATTTGCGCGAGCGGGCGTTCGGCGGGACGAAGGATCGCCGCGCGGAAAGTTTCTGGGATTCCTGCCTCGCAAGGTTAGGCGTTGCCGGATGTGTGAAGCGGGTTGCGTTCTACGGGGTTTATGTTGGTTTTTTGACTTGTGGTATTTCGTTCTTTAGTTGTCTCTTCCGATGTAAATTACGTTTTGGCTAACTTTTGAACGCTAATAATATTTATATATATATATATAACATGCTTGATTGCTTCGATCTGTTGTATTTTTAGTTTCTCCTGTGTATGAGGAATATACACTCGAGTTCAGAACTTTGCTTGCAGCAGACGCCAGAAATGTAGTTGGCTGGTTTAACTTCGTGTGTTTGTGGAGCTTGCCGGATCTCGAATTCGTGGGCCCAATGTTTGGGTTATTGGTCTAGTTGGATGTGCGAACGCTGCCCGTCGCGTTCGTCGCGGTGGTCCGGAGGAATGAGGAGAGGGAGCGGCACGGCCGTCGCTTAATCGTCGTTGCTCCGTCGTTCTGGAGGCGCGGGTGCCCCCAGCATACCTTTTGTTTCGGCGATTCCTAATATTGGTATATAAAAGAGTGGAGATCAATATAAATAATACACACTTTTTGTATATATTAAGTTTTTAAATGTTGAGAAATGTGATGCTCTGTTTTTTTTTAAATTAATTTTTTTATTTTGCGCGTTATTGACATATAACAGAACGTGCGTTTGCGTTTCTTGCTATCCCTTCTGACTTAACGTCCCTACGGCATGTGACCCCCCCTTCAGCAGTGAAACTGGAGCACTCCAGGTCGACGTCGTCCTACTTCGCTGGCCAGTTTACCCGCGGTGTGGCGTCGCGTCGCCGTCTTGTCGGGGCGCAACCCGAAGAAAGAAGAAGAAAAAAAATCCTCGCGGAAATCATGAACGATTTCTTGTCTGGCAGAAGAAAAGCGAATCTGATACAGGGTGCCTCCGAGGATTTTTTTTCCCTTCTCTCGCCTTCTCCCTCCTTCCTCCTCTCTTCTCACCCCCCACCCGTCGTCGGCGGCGAAATCCGTTCGTTGTCTGCCGTCAGGCGGAGGCCCTTTCATGCGATTGCTATTACAGGAAAAGATTACTTTTCACGGTCGTGATTCTCATCCTCCCGACCGTTGTCGTCGAATGCGTTTCTTTGTGCGCACCTCTTTGGCACCTTTATTAGCGGGCGAGTCGGCGTGCGGTGGCGCGCGGGAGTGAGCGGGGCGGGGCGCGTGCCTGCGCGCTCGGGTTCCAACACAGCCGCGCGCTGGTAATGAGCGCTGGTGCTTCTAGCGACGGCGGAAGGACGCGGCGCGAAATCCGAGCTGTGGCTGCTCCGGCGGCCGCGACGCGCACGCTTGCGGGGCGGGCTTCCATGCCTGGCCTGTCCAGCCGCGCTCGCCTCGTCTTCGAGGGCTCGCGCGACGCCGGCACGTTTGCGAGCTCTGCTCCTCGATTTTAACGGAGATTGGAACTTCGAAGTCTTTATAAAAGGCAGATCCATTGCGAATACTTCGGAACCTGGTAATTGTTAGTACGTTGTGTATTTTGGTTTGGAGAGATTTACCAAATTTTGTATGTTCAGGTTCCGATTTCCTGTAGGGTGGGTCGAACTATCTTGAGCGACGTATCTGCATTATGTTATAGTAATGATACAAGTGGTGTCCTTGTCTCCTTGTAGTATCATCTAATGACCCAAAATAGTTTGAATATTTGGTCTTCTGCTTATGTGCGAGTAGATATTCTAGTTTTGTTCCGAAGTCATTATAGCAGGTTGTGTAGATGTCCCTTTTCAGAGCATTCAGATGCAAATGCCTATTTTTGCCTATGGAACTCACATGTGGACATTAATGAGACATCATATACCTTACAAATATTTTGGAGATTCTTTGTTTCAATATGTTTCGATTCTTTTTCTTTCTGTGTGTTCATAAATGCACGTGGCACTTAAATGTGGCATGAATTACCTTGGTTTCCGATCCAAGATGCAAATTAAACGTGAACGTGTTATTTCTGGACTATTAAAGAGAATGTTACAGTTTTGTGTTCTCTATCATAAACTTTTATTCCCCATCAGGGTAAACGTTATACAAATATAGATGTAGTCTGTTTCGCCTTTTACTGTAAATTGTTCGCCGAAATCGTTCTCAAACAATAGTTTTATATTTCTTTCTTTAAACGTTAAATAAAGCTTGTTCTGCAGTCATGAAAGAAAAAAATAAAATGTATTGACTCCGTAATTAGTCGTCCGTTCCCCTTTTTTTGCGCTATCAGTCTACATTCTTAACGACCAACACCCTTTAGCTTTCCTCCGTCCACCCCTCCCCGTCAACGCCTCCATCGCCCTGTCTACCCCACTCCCCAACCCCGCTCTCCGCCCCGCCCCGCCCCGCGAGCCCCGAGGAAACCGATCGGGCGGCGACACTGTATTGTTCTCCGCGACGAATCAATCTCTCCCGGCGAAAAAATAAATCCCCGTTGTATGCGCCGCGCTCACCTCCGCCGTCGCCGAGGTGCAGCAGCGAGATGAAAAAGAAATGGCGCTCGCCGTAATCCCAGCGATGCTTCGCGGCTCCACGCCCCTCGCCTCCGCCTCCACCAGACCCGAGTAAACTCCGTCCACCATTACTATTGCCCGCCCCACGCCAGTACTATTCTTTACACCACACTACCACGTTGCAACCACCTTCGCCATCGTGCTCCTGGAGTCCATCACGAGTCCTATCATCATCCTGCAATCACCCTTAGTTTCGTCCCCGCCTCCGCCCTGCCACCATCCTCGACATCACCCAAACCGTTATTTTCGCCACGGTCTCCTCCGCTCTCTCCCTAGTGAACTTTCCTACCATCACATTACCTGCCCCACCACTACCACATTCGCAACGACCTTTGCCATGGCCGCCACCGCAGTCCGTCACGAGTCCTATTATCATCCTGCAATTCATCCTCAGTTTTCATCCTTGCCACCATCCTCGAGATCACCCAAACCATGATTTCCTCCGCCCCCGCCCCCTCCGCTCTCCCCGTCAGGACACAACCCCGAACGCCTCCTACTGTACCGCTCTCGCCGCCGCGCTGTACGTCTCGCCCAGCGCGAGTTCTCAATGAGCCCCTCCTCCCCCCCCCACTCGCTTCACACGCTCCTTGACCTCTCCCCCTCCCCCTCCGCGCCAGTGTTACTTTATTGCCGGCCGGTGGATTCGTTCTTCCCGCCAGGCCGACGTTAATCAGATACGTTCAACCTTACGGTCACGCGTTTGATTGCCGGACCTCGAAAGAAAGGGGGGAAATGTTTTTCGGGGTGCCCTTGACGTCTGGCGATTTTGGAGGGGAGTCGCCCGGCTGTTCCGGACCCACCGACCGCTGCGCGGGGGCGTGTGTACGAATATAAGCCGACAGGAGACGAAATCTGTATGAAAGTAATGGCTATACTTTTCCAAATCCAAGCGAAATCTTAATGGCGCCGACCACACATTTTGCCAGGAGTCACGAAGGCAAATACCATATCGTATAGAGCGGCGAGGGAGGCCTGGGAAGGAGAGGAGACGGCTGAAGTCTCGTGGAGAGGTGGTGTGTGGAGTACAGTGGATAAAGGTCGAGACGGAGTTGTGTGTGGGAATAGGAGTGGATGCGGGCCTAAAAGGCGGTGTCGGACGATGATGGGGCGGCACGGCGGTGGAACTTGGCAGAAAAAAACAGGTTTGTGAAGGCGGCTTGAGGTAGAGCTGTGGGAGTGTGAGGCAGGAGCGACCGCGTGGCGGGGTGGGTTGCGATAAACGTGTGTTCTCGTGGCCGCCGTTGCCCGCGCTTTCTGTATCGCCTGGCATACGAGGTTTACTGCAC
>BOPP01000058.1:296188-315971 GCA_017312745.1 Gryllus bimaculatus | reverse complement strand
ATGAATTGCCCAGTAATTTACCATGAAAAGTATACACGCAGAGATCACTTGCGATAATAAATTTTAACTACGAAGTACTCTCCTAATTACTCTGGACAATGCTAGAAAAAATTATATATACTGCCTTAAAGAATAATAATGATCAAAAATTGCGTTAGAGCTTAGATACTTTCCATATTCCATGTTAATCTTCCAATAAACATTAACTGAGTTGTCCATGAACGATTGTTTTTGTTCAATGTATTTACAATAAATATGCATTTACACATTTTTACCAATATCTTTAGGGGGCTTTTTAGATGTAGATTCATAACAGAAAAAATAACTTAGGAAAACGATTTCCTAGCAATTAGAATATAGCTGTAATACAGAATTTATTGTTAGTTTGTAGTAGAAATTGCTTTTAATTTCAGATCAATGTAGGAGAACATTGTTAACTATTGCACTTTGTTAGGAGAACAAAATCATTTTTGATAGAAGTGTTTAGGAAAAATAATGTATTTTCGCAAAGAGTTGGGTGAACTAGATCTCGAAATGAGCCTGAATGGTATTGATTCCTCTTCAGTTTGCTAAGCAACCATATTAGTATTTCAAAATCAGATCATTTGCAAACAGTCCTCAACATCGAAATGATATTATCTTTTACTTTAAAACATCAGACGCATAAACACACCTTTTATTTTCATTTTGGAATCTGCAGTGAACCCGTGATTCAAAGTTTAATTTGAAGTTCAGACCGAAGCGCGCACGGAGGAGAGGCGTTTGCGGCGGAAAAGGAAAGCGTTCTGGGACGAGATAAGGCCAGCATGAGGCGGAAATGACTGCAATTAGCTGCGCACTGAGGAGGGAAGCAGTGCGGTTGCGATACGTGTGCGATGCGCACGCAAGATTAAGTTGGCCATTCGCCTCCCCCTCGCTATTGGGGGCGGCACGAAAGAGCCCAGGCGCGGCGGGCCTCCCCCGAAAAGCGACAGCTCGAACACCCTACCCCTTCCCACTCGCCGGTGCCGCGGGTGACAGGCCCTGATGAGCCCCGTAATACATATTCACAGGCGACGCCCGGTAATTTGTACGCGGGGCGGACGTCAAGGAGGTAACGTTGTTTTAAGTAGCAAAAGCAGAGAAAAAGAAAGGAAGAGTAGCTTTTTAAAGCTCAAGCGGGTGTTTTCCTGCTCTTGTAGATGAGGATCGCATCGAGATAAATACCGGAACGCTAGAAATGAATCATGTAACAGCGGCGGCGGTCGGCAGCGAAGCGAGAAAGGAGGGCGAGCCGGAGGGGGGGGCGGAAGAGGGGAGAAGGAAGCCAGAGGGTGGGGGCGGGTGGCGCGAGGGAGGCGGAGAGAGAGAGGGGGCTGGGACGTCGGGGTAGAGGGAGCGGGGTCGGCGGGGGCGGCGGGGCGCGGGAGCACCGCCGGAGGGCAGGCGGCGCGCTCTGCTGGAGACGCGGCGCGCACTAGATGACGGCAGCTCTCGCGCGGAGGCCGGAATGCTGGGAGGCGCGCGCGGCGGGCGGCCTGGCGGCTGGCGCCGGCGGCGAGACGGAGCGAGGAGAGGGAGGCAACGATGCAGAAGGAACGACGTAACGAGAGGGGGCGGCGGCGGCTCCGAGATGGAAAAGGCCACGCGGCCCAGCCAGCGCTTATCTTGGCGCTGAGATCGGAAGCTTTTTGAAGGGTTAAAGAGGATTCGGCGCGGCCAGCGGGCACAGGGCGAAGGCGCAGGCCAGAGGCGCGACGAGCGGCGAAGGGAGCGGGCGAGACGCGTGCGCGCCGCGCGGACGGAGGACGGGCGGCCTCCCCCCCGCGGCGGAGGAGCGCGGCGGTGCTGACGGGTGTCGTGGCGAACGGCGCGGGTGGAGTGAGAGGGTGGGGAGGGGCGGGGCGGGCGGGCGCCGCCGCGGGAGCGCCCGCGGACGCCGTCGATAGGCTTGCGGCGGCCGCCCCAGAGGCGCCCTCGCGCTCTCGCACGCCACGCGGCCTCGCTTCCCCACCTGCCCCCTCCACCCCTCGCCTCTCACAGGCCGGCTGTGTGAGGGAGTGTTGTGACCTCTGGCATTTCATAATCGCTGTATCGCATGCACTGTGTAACGTCAGAGCACTACGATAAACTACCAACACATTTCACAGCAATAAAATATGAGCTTTCTTTACGAAGTTGCTTTGGAAAGGTTTCCAATGTATAAATCACCTCAGTGAATAAGATTTCGGTAAAATTGAAATTTATCACTATAAACTATTATATAACAGTATTAATTCAATCACTCGCAATAAATCATGAAAATGACGAGTCTCTCTACATCAATTCAGTGATAGTGGTTGGAATTTTATTACAAAAGTGTGTTAATACATTTCATGCTGAATTTAACTTTCCGTGAAGAAGATTTTAAAACAGATTTGGAAAAAATGCTGAAAAATCAAATTTTTACACAATCTAAAATCACCACAAAATGTTCTTGAAATGTACAAAAATAATTAATTACATAAATTACATCAGACAATTTAAAAAAAATCTTCGGAAGAACTATAGTACAGCGATACTTTTTATTTCCAACGGTATCGCGCTAAAAGGAAATGACGAATTCCCGAAAATTAAATAGCCCGAACTGCTTGGCGCTAATTGCAGAAACACAAACCGCAGGCGAGAGGCGTGTGCGGATGGGAGGCGCGCCCAGCCCCTCCCCGCCACGGCGCACGCCCCGCGCCGAGCCCCCCGCCCCGGGGCGCCCACACTTTTGTACTCGTGCCTAATGAAACAAGGGGCCGGCGGCGGTGGAAGCGGCAACACCTCCTAAACCCCTCCCGCCCCCGCCCCCCTCTCTCTCTCTCTCTCTCTCTCTCTCTCTCTCTCTCTCTCTCTCTCTCTCTCTCTCGCCTTGTCACGGCGCGGCGGAGGCGGAGCGGGGGCGGCGGATTACGGCTTAAAGCCCGGAACAGCGTGTTCATTAGGCCGCGGCGAAGATGACGCGCCGATATCTCGGCGGGGCGGCGCGGGCGGCGGGGGAGAGAGTTTCGTGGGAGAGAGCGGGGAGGGGGGGCAGCGGGGGCGCCACGCAGCCCGCGGCGCTAGAGGACACGCGGCGACGTGAGCTAGGGCTTCCGGCGGCGATAAGCAGCCGTCGCCCGCGCCCGCGCCCCGCACACGCGCTGTCGCGAGACTCGTGGACTCGCACCGCGGCGCCACGCCAAGGGGCGACCGACCCACCCGCTCCGGTATGTGCAGCACTCTTCATTAACGACCAAGGGCGCATCCGGCTTCGCCAATGAAGGCTTTTCTCAAGAGATGAGTGCTGCATCTTTATTACATCTTAAGCATTTTGATATTTCAAATAAATAATTTTAAAAATACTGTTTTTAGTGAACCCCCGAATAAATTAATAATATTAAATTCAGAACAAAATGTGTGTTGAGCAATCAAATGTGATAAATGTTATAAAAGACGTTTAGTTGTTTTTTTTAACATTATATTCAACTTTCTTTCTTTTCTTGTTTTATTGTCTTTTTTTCATTTTTGTTCCAGCGTACATGCAAATACACTGTCTTTAAAAGTTCTATTTTACTCTTGTTATTCATTTAATTATATAAAAATATTGAACTAAATATTATTACTTCCAATGTGCCTTTATAATGTTACGTAGAACAATTTAGTAAAAGTAACAACACAGAAGGGATGGATAAGTAAGATAAATGCGAGAATTTGGAGAAATGGAATCAAAGATATCGATAAATGAAAGGACACTGACAAAGAAAATGAAGCTCGGATAGAAAACCGTGGGTAAGACAAATAAAACCTCTACAGAATGAGTTCGGATGAAAGGCAAGAAGTGAGCACTGTACAGGGTTTACGCTCACTTCCGGCTCTCCCTGAGTCTTTTCCGTTTCATGAGACTCTGAAGAAATAAGATAATGTTAACTAACCCCGTTAGGCTGCCTCTAGAAGAAAAACAATGTGAGTCAGTCTTCTAAAATCTCAAAATAGGTGTAAATTATCTTTTGCGACGAATGAAAAAAAAAAAATATAAAAAAAAATAAAAACTGGATCTACCTATAGAAAAATTCATTAAGAAAATTTAAAAAGTAATTTTGAACAACAGCATGACCCATTCATAACAAAATAATTTTATCTGCATTTATTAGATTTTACATCACACAAAAAAAGAAAAGAAAAAAAATTAAAAATAGATTTTTCACACTTATTCAAATGTTTTTTCACAGCAGTTAAAACATTGGATTCATCGATGCCAAATTGAATAATAGTTTGCTTCTGTTGTACATGTCTAATGAATGAGCAGCGATGTAAAATGAATGAATTTTGAATTGATTAACTGGTAATAAAGTATAATTCACAATTTCGTCCGACACACAAGAGGAATGACCAAAATTAAAAATAAAAATAAAAAATAAATAAAATAAGAACTAGCTTTTTAGTTATTGTCTCACGTTTCGTAACTTACTAACGTCGCTAATAACTTCATTGCGCCTCAACTTAAATATATTAGAAACACGAACTTGCATTACAAACCTCGAGCGCGAGCCACCTTCGCAACCATACAGGAGTCAGCCCCCTCCTGAGGAAGCCTCTAGCACGCGGCATGCGCCCGCCACACGTCGCGGGAGGGGGGGGGGGAGCACCGCGTTTGGAAACACCGGTCGACTGCACCCGCCGCGCGCCGTCCGTCACCCGTCGCCCGCCCGCCCTTGAGCGCAGTCCGTCACCAGCGTCACCCCATTTAAACGCGGCTTCTCGGGCCGCGTCTCGTTCGCCGCCCCGCCCCCGCCCCCCCTTCTTTTCCCCACCCCCGCCGCGCTTATCACCGCCCATCAAGAAGCCGCGGCGCGCCGAGCCGAGCACCGCCGCGCCGCGCGGAAAAGTACCCAAAGAGGCGGCGGAGGCGGGCCTGCGCTGTCACGCGCGCGGTGATAGATTGGAGACTCAGGGTAAATGATATCCAGAGGACCTTCGGCGCCGGCGGGGACCAATGACGCCGGCGCTGGCGGAGGCGTCGCTAGCGGTGGCTGGAACGACAATCCAGCTGGCCTCATCGCTGACAATGAGGAAGTGGGGCAGCGGGGAAAAAATACGGCAAAGACTCACCAGAGGGACAAACGAAAGGTCGTGGACATGGCTTTACTGCATACGCAAAGCAATTGAGATGGCAAAGACTAAAGAAAGAGGATATTTCAAGGAGAGAAAGCGTAATTATATTAACAAATAAAGGGAAGTTCACAGGTGATAGGGCGGTGTAAACTGCCCGGTCAGGGACAATGGCACAGGTATTAATGGAATACCTTCTGGTAAAAGACAACGTGAATATGATAACAAAAAAGAAGAGCAGGGTTGCATGAAAAACACCCCAAGAGACCAAACAACGCAGTGCAGGGCGTCTGGCGCAAAGAGCAACCAGCAGCAGAGCGCGAGGGTTGGCGGCGGCGGCTGAATGACGTGGCGGAGACGCGAAGTCGGTGATCGGTGGCGGGCGATAAGGCGGCGGTATTAGTTTGATTGCTCGGCGACGAGGGCAGGCGGCGCGAGCGTTCCTCCTGTCAATTAACGGCGACATCCCTGGCGGCGGGGACGCAGCCATCGGCCGCCGCCGCGGCGGCGTCGCGCCACGGCGGCGGGGGGAGAGAAAAAGCGGCGCGGCAGAAGCGGGGGCGGGGGGAACGGGGTTGGCGGAGGTCGGATGGGGAAGCGCCGCGCGCGGGATGGGTCCTGACGGCGAGTTATCAGCCGCCAGCGCCGCGACCCGCGCCCGCGGCCCCGCCCCGCCTCGGGGCGGACGCTCCGCCACCGCCGCCAGCGCCGCTTCTTTCGCCGATATCGCTCGCTCATCGATTGGCCTCTTCTGAATGCGCTCCTAATGAACCGCCGCCAACGGCGCCTCGTGGGCGCTCCCGCACCCCCGCCTCACCCTCGGCAGGTGATGGGGGAGAAGGGCGCGTTAAGGGCTCCGTAGGCCGTGGTGCTCGGCGGTGGACGGCCAAAGTTGCGCCGGAGGAACAAAGGGGCTTGGACGAATTTATCGGCGTCGGGCACTTCGGCCGATAGCGTTTATTTTCTTTATTCCGGAGGGCGGTGCTACAGATCTTCCACCGACCAACGAAAGAAGTATCAACAAACAAAGCAAAAGAAACAGGCCACTCGGTAGAGATGAATTGAGTGTTCGGGTTGGTAAGATGAAAATGAAGCTATCTCAATATAGGTTTAAAAATTCTTCGAAACCATATCAGAATCCAGATAATAAATTTCTATCGCTTGATGACTGTCATTTATGATTAGGTTCCCATCGAGAACCATGGTAGTTAAATATTGCAACACAGAAGAATATCGAACGCCAGTTGAAAGCCCTTCGACAAATCAGCTGACTCACCATTAGTTTAAGTCTCCACCTCTGAAAGATTCTGAAATATTGAACGAAATGTCTGGACGGAAGGTAAAACTTCTCGCAGAATGAAATCTAAGATAGGCGTGACGATCATCGTAAAAGAAACCAGCATCCTGGCCTCTTCCCTTTCTTATTTTCAAGAAAGGGGTGTTTCAACCGAGAGTAAAGACGAGAGAATGGCGGGCATTAAATGATTACCGCGAGATAAAGCCCCGCGTGAATGTGCCGTGCGCCGCTGCCTGCCTCCCCGCGGCCGGGCGAGGGCCGACGGGAGAGGCGATCCGCGAGCGACCCCCGGATGAAGGCCGTAACCCGCACCTGGGGCCGGCCGCTCCCTCTCCTGGGGCCGCACCCGCACCCGAGCAGGTGATCGTGACGGGGGGGGGGCAGCGAAAATCACGTCCCTTCGGCCCAGCGGCTCGGCGGAGGGGCCGGGGGAGGCTGAGCGAAGCGTCGCGTCGCGTCGCGCCGTCGTCAAAATGGCCGCGACCGGAAAGCCCGTCGAAAGAACGAATCGCCTCCAACAATATTTTACGCAGCGCGCGAAAGAGAACGCACGCACACACTGGCACAATGCGGAGCAAATTAGTTACCGTCATTCGCGCCGTTATCGTGCCGTGCAGGCGTGGCCCGGTCTGGATGGACTCCGGTGCGGGACGATAAGCGTACCCCACCAGACCCAGACACGCCGAAACCCCTTCCCTCTATCCTTTCCCACCCTTCCCCCCTGGTCCGATTCCGTCCGCGCACGCGCCACTCCGGTGCCAATGCATCTCGCGTGGGAAGTGGGATGCGGTTGGTTTTGTCAATGCCCCCCCACCAGGTACACCAGATGGCAGGCAAGGGCGCATCAGACATGGCGTCCAACACGTTCGGTTCGCTCAGCCGCGTAAATGTCGGCCTCCCATATATCGTGAGCTATGAAAGGTCACTCTATTCCAGGGCCTCGCGGCGCAGGCCGAGGGTGGGTGGGGGTGAAAAGCTGCGTGGTAGGGGCAGGCGCTACCGCGCGCCGCCCGCACGCCCACCTCCCCCACCCTCCATCCGCCCTCGCGCTGCGCGACGGCGACATCGACCGCGCGATGCGGGCGCGCTGTGAGGGAAGCGGCTAATTCTAACGCGGCCGGCGCGCGGTCGACGCCCGCTCTCTCAGCGACCCCAACCGACCCGACGGCCTGATAGTGGGCGTTTTTTGTTAATCTTCTCGAGACCGAAGTGTTCGCGGCAGGCAGAATTGGCGAGAAAGCGCAGGGGAGTGGAAGTCCGAGTTGATAAGGGTGAGGCTCTGCGAGGCGACGGCGGGGCACAGCCGAGGCGATCGGAGCAAGCGGCACAACAAGCGACGGAATGCCAAACGTTCGATGGCAAGCAAAGAGGAGGGAGGAAGCGACCAAGGGGGTGTGATGGACAGCGAGGGAAAATTGCTGAAGTGGAATGGGGATGTGACACTGCAGTTGGAAGCCGAGGAGCGCTAAACCAGAGCCAATCAAAGAAACTCGACGAGGCAAAATGGGCTGGTCGGAGAAATTGACAAGCCTCCTCAAAATGGATTATCGCCAATACTGCCACAACAATAAGTAAGTATATTTGCAGAGTAGGGCAGATTGAATATACAAAATACAGCTGCGCCACGTAAGGAAGTTAAGCACCTCGTCGAACAGTGAGCCACTCTAAAAAACATTCACGCATTTGAATTGTTTGGTACGTATTGGAAAGACTACGACCAATGGCACCATTACTTCACGATCCAAACACTCAGCTGACCATTAACTTGAACCTACTAACGTAACGTGCTGGATGCAGCTTCCACACGGTGCAAAAACTGATCATCACCGAGTATGTCATTGTTTGATCAACGGCCACTAGCAAATTTCGTAAACTCCTTCAAACAAAACTAGTCAATCCACAACGCAGGTCATTTATCCTCACATAGGTAATAAAAAGTCTTTATTTTCCAGTTAACGATTTAAGCGTTTACGGATGGGATGCCAGTCAGACGGCAACACACCGCCCCACAAGCGCGCGACATTGCGTAGGGGCATCTCTATTGGCCAGCGGCCTCTGGCTGGCGTGCCTTGATGAGTCGGCTGCGAGGCCTAAGTCCCGGGTCGGCGGGCAGGCGGCGACAAGTCGCGGAGCAGCGCGCGCCAGCCAACCGCGAACGCCGGCGTCGCCGGTCCGGACCGCGGCCGAAGAGCGCGCAGGGCAATGATGCGCGCGCAATCCCCCTTCCGCACTTCCCCCCTACTGCGACACTCGAACGCTACAGCCGTGCCGCGCCCTCGAGACGTCGCACGCCTCCGGAAGGCCCCGCTCCCAATGGAAGGAATCGAGCCGAGCGCGGCTCTCTTTCTAGGCGCTGTGGACGCGACGAACACCTCTCGCCCCATGCAGCGACGCGAACCCCCACTCTGAGCGCTATGTGTTCCTCCTCCCTTATTCTCAAAGTCTAATTCCATATCGAATGATTTACCTTCAATACTTTACTTGTAAATTGTGAATCTCCGAAATAAGATTAACATAGGAATTATCTCGGTGGATTGGTAAAACAATGGAAATAAAGAGTTCTTCTATGTTCCGTTAGAGAGATAGCAGACTATAATGATGGGGAGCAACAATGACAATGATTATATAAGTGCCATGATGCAGTCAATTTAGCACGTCCCAGGGGCAATTATAATCATAACAGTCAAAAGCGGGACACGTTCATCATAAATTCCAAATGCTTCATCTAACAGCCAACCCAGAAAAAAGATAAGGTTTCCAATCTTTTATCTGACCCGACCCCTAACACCCACGCCCCCACCACGGCCCCGTCGAGGACCGGCATCGGGAGACACCGTAACGCCAGCGACCTTTGTTCCCGGTGTGGCCCCGGGCGCCCGACAGGTGCCCGCGCCGCGCCCAGTCAGCACGCGTCCCGCGTCGCTAAGCTAACGTGTACGGGGAAGGTCTAATGGCGGCCGGCGATCTTTCATCTGCGCCGCGGCGCTCGTTCGCAACGGCCCCGGATCTCGGGACAGCAATGAGCGGCCGGCGGCCAATCGTCCTGTGGCCAATTACAGTAAAAGACACCAATCAAAAACACGGCGGGGCGCGACCGCGGCAAAAGTGCGCCGTAAAAGCGAGACCATGCATGCCTGGCGCGAGCCGCCCGACGCTCGTCAGGGCAGGGACGGAAGGGGTCCAGCCGAGCCCAGCGAGCCGAGCGCGAGGAACGCAGCGGGAGCAGAAGGCGGGTAGGGACCAGAATGAACGAGTGGCGCAACTGCGGATCTGGCGGGCGACTGGGTCATGGCGGACTGCGGAGCGAGCGGGCTAGGCGCGGCGAGCGGATGCTGGCTTGCCTGGCTGGCGGAGCGAGCGGACTCGCGCGAGACGGACTCAGCGGCTTAAGGCGCAGCGGACTCGCGAGCTGCTGAAGTCGGACTCGCGGATCTGCGAGCGGACTCGAGTCGGTTGCGGAGCGGGACACTGCGGCGAGCGGAGGTACGCGCTTCACGGTGAGCGAGCGGACTCGCGAGCGAGCGGTACTCGCGTGTCGCGAGCGGGTACCTCCGCGGTTCCCAGCGAGCGGGACTCGCAGGCGAGCGACTCGCCGGCGCCGAGCGACCAGCGGAGGCGAGCGGGAACTCGCGGAGCGAGCGGACTCGCGGGCGAAGCGGAACTACGCGGAAAGTTCGCGAGCGGACTCGCGGTGCGAGCGGACTGCGGCCCGCAGTATGTGCAAGCGCCGACTCGCAGAGAGCGGAGGGCGGACTCGCAGGGGCGAGCGTAGCTTGCGGGCAGAGCGAAAACAAAGGTCAGTTTTATGCGTGACGAAGCTGAGGAGTCAAACGCCTGCTCAGGGCGACGAGCACAGATGTGGATGGCAAGGTCGACAGGCGAAAAAGAGTAAGAAGTATCGCGACTTCATCTTAGGGTTTTTCGTACTTTTATCGAGATCTTCTTGGTATACTGATGAACAGATGAAAGCTTAACAGGTCGACCGAACTCACTTTTGGGGCATCCTTCCTCCATTATGCACAATTGTACTTATCAGCAACCACACCGTTTGCTATGAAGAACTAGAATAGCAGAATTCAGTATGCTATTAAAGGGTGGATTTCTCTGATATAAAACCAATGTGGTGGGGTCAATCCATAACTTACGTAACCTCCTAAAGAGATCGGTGGGAGAGACAAGGCAGCATTTTATACCTTGTGCATAAGTTCGTAGGGGCTATTTAAGGTTTCTTGTACCTAACATGATTATTATTTTTTAATGTTTTCAAAAATTGCTGAAAGAATAAAATTGCTTCTGTTGTTGAAGTTTATACTAAAACCACTAAAATCATTAACCTTAAGTAATTCCTTTATCAACAACAAACCCATACATAACTAAAATTATTAGAGGATGTAAATTTGTTATATAAATAAAGGAAAATAATTCTCATCAATATTTGTGGAAAGCTGTAGAACACTGAAGAAGTAAATCAAAATTTACTACGATTGTACAATGTAGCACAAAGTCATTTTTCTAAAAAATGGGCACAGTACAATCTCCACCCAACAACAGCGTTCATAGGGCACACATAGAGCTTAGACGATCAAAAGAAAAAAAATCGGTTGCCATGCCATCTTTCTCTTGTCAAACACGGCAAATTTCTCCCCGCCCTATCACATGTTAAGGTGGCAGTCCTTCCACATAGCAATCACACGATAATCCTAAAATGAGACAATAAGTTCGAAAACATATGGATCGACAGTTTGGGAAAAAAAATCTTCGAACAGGGAAGGGTAGCGGTTAAAAATAGTTCAACGTGAGTCGTAAGACTATGCTAGATCTTTGTCAAAACTAGGATTTCACTAAATGCTTGGAATCTGTTTAATTAATTAAACAATTTTATTGCGCATGAAATTTTCTTTAAGTAATAGTACAATTCCTGGAAACAGTATTTGATCGCATTTAATTAAATAAAGCCAGCATGAAGCTCACATAACCAGCTTATCCATCTTCAACTTTCCCCGAGAGAGGGTTGTTCCTTTATCGGGAGCTATCGCGCAGCCATCTCCGAAAAACAGGAGGTCGGGTCGCTGGGCGCGCGGACTGTGTCGACGGACACGTCTCCCCAACGCCCTACGCCCCGGCGCCGGCCAACGGCGCGGACGGAGGCCGTTGCACTAACCCAATATACAGCCCCTTTAATTCCCTCTGCCCTGGCTCCGCCCCCGCCCACATCCACCGTCCGGCGGGCCGTCTACGGCGGCCGCCTCTTTTCTTTCCGTCACGGGACATGCCGCGTCGGCGGTTACGAGCATGGACAGGACTTCGCGTGGGGACTGGCGCAAGCGAGGAGAAGCAGCGCGCGGGTCGGCTGGCGGTGGCGCACGGCATTGGGTGGTGGTGGGAGCGAAGGGAGGAGGGGGACGGGAATGACAGTGCAGGCAGCGCGCAACAGGTCTGGTAGTCTTCAGCGTCACTCGGCGGGGGGGGGGGCGGAGCGAGAGTGGTCATTTGTCGGTAGCGGCGGCGGGGCCGTAGCAATACAGTCAGCAGCGAAAAGCTAGTCTCTGCCGCGCTGCGGCGCCGCGGGAAAGGAGGCGATCGCGGCGAAGAAAGTCCTAGGGAAAACAGGAGGCCGCCGGGAAGGGCGAAGGAGCGTGTCGCAAATCTCGAGGCGACGGCGACTTCCAAAACCGCCTCGTCAGCGTAAATATTTTCGTATTCGACGAACAGAGGTGCTCTCCCTCCGCAGCGGGCCAGCCGAGGGCTTACGGAGAGGGTGAACGCGTTTGTTTTTCGCCAATGACTGTGGCGAACTAGAATGCAGAATAACAAGACGTTGAGGCTGAAGGGAAATAAATGCTCAATCGTTCGAAGATCCCACACAGCTACTAGCTTCAGCGTAGAGCCCCTATTAGCACTGGTCAGCAAATGATCAAGATCGGATTCAGTCTGCATAGCTATTAGACGAATATAATTAGTTAGACAATTTTTGCTCCTTTTGTTTATAATATTATTAAAATCATTATCTATATTTGCTATTAGACTGAGTGTCTATATCCAGAATAAATGTATCTTATTTAATATCTACCTGTCTATTTAGTATAAAAAATTATTCTATATATTTTCTAACGTTAGCAAAACACACATTTTTTTCCTTTTGGTTTACTAGACATCCTATTTAAGCGCTAGAGTAAAATGTTAGTAATATAGTGAACGAACATTCGAAAATTAGATGAGGTTCATTCAGACTAACGCCATGAGATTACCATTAATGATCATTTAAACCGCAAAATGCCTTACAGAAAGTTAACTTACCATTAGATAATGAATTAATGATCATGTCAATTTCATGTACATTGGGACCAACAAGATATTGAGGAAACAAAGGAAAGAACTTGAACAATCTGAGTGTCAGCTCAATATTGCCAGAGAATGGTTTCGCATAGGATTTTCGCATACCGCTTGTAGAAAACGAATAATGTAATAATAACCAGAAAATTCAGTAGATGCATTGAGACACAGTCCAAGGTGGCCCTAACTCTTAAACCGACGTTGCGTTCTCGATTTCAACCTAACATTGTCTTCCGACTCCGTCTGAATAATTTATCGACGAACCCTGGCAGAAAATCCCAATTCTCGTGACTTCCTCGTCTCTTTCCGCGTCCCCGTCCGCTTATCTCTCGTCGCGGCAGTGGCGGCAGCGACGTCAACGTTGCAATTACCGTGGCCAGAGTCCCTTATTGTAATTCCTGGAAATGTAAACTCTAATATTTCTTTAATTTGCCCAGCGTTAAATTCTCAAAGGAATTCGAGCGGTATTTGCTCACCATTAGCGGTGGATCCTTCAAAGACTAAGCAAATAGCGGACGAAAAAGGTGATTAATACGGAACGAAAAAACATTCAACATGCATTGCATGGGAACTTAATGACATTTTTTAATTATAATGAGATAAGAGATAACAGGCAGAGGGGAATGTCGCAGTTGGGGATTAAGTGAGAGGAATTTGTGAAGAGTGACATTGGAGATAAATTTCGCTAATAAACGTTGGCTTCGAAAAGATAAAATCTACAATGTATTTAGAAACAATCTTGATCGATGCAGAGGTAAAATATTTCCATGAATAACGAAAATGAACAAAGTTATGATCTTCTTTAGGAAGAAATGTTAATAATTACGCAAAAGTTGATACAAAATTGATTTTCTTGTTTTCAGAAAAGCTGCCAAAAAAATTCCGGAAAAACATTATTACGCTTGTCGTCAAATGAATTGTACTTTACTATCATAGATTTATTACTAACTGATTTTCTTTTTATGTTTAAAAGAAAAAAAATTCATAACCCTACATTATCCACATTTTAACTTATTGACCCTTTCCATTTTCAAATGTTTTAATAAAGACGCTTGAAGATCCTTTGGATTCAAAGAACAAAATCTCACAACTGAACTCAAATTTGTTTTCAATTCTATTTCACGAAATAAAAAATTGACATGTTCGTTCTTCTATCGCGAATCACTATACTCATGTACTGAAAGTTAAAGCTAAAAGTGTTCAACCTATCATGAGTGGCTCAGATTCAAAACGTGTTATATCGGCGAGTTCTCAAAGTAAAATTTCAAAATAAGACCTCTTCAAATTCCCCCCTACGTCACATACAGTTTTTACTTTTTTTTGACTAAATAAATCTAAATCTAAATCACATGTTCTTGTATTCTACATGTAGCCTGGTAATTACGAATATGTAATTCAGAAAAGGATGTGCAGATCTGCAAAAGCGAAGCACTAACTTGAAAATTCTGACATTCATTCACAATACAGTTGGCGCCTTTTAAAATAAACCATTAAATTCGTTTAGCACTAACCGCTATCGAATACCAGCGTGGTCTAGCAGATGCGAAACGTGACCATCTAAGCAAGAAAGAGGGCAGATATGATGCTTTTTTTAAAATTCTGTTTTCTGAGAATAAATTTTATCACCATGATAATATAAAGTATACTCCCGAAACCTGAGAATAAAAAAATGTAACACACTATTCACTATTTCTAATTGAAACTGCGAGAGCATTACGCCTAAAAATTTTTCTCTTAAATTTTGTGTAAACTTTATTTGGAACGGGGTTTATTACTTATGTAAAACACGTGACATGTAGCGAAGACGAAGGAGGCCTTACACGAACGGTGCCTAAGCCGCAGAGCGGCTGCGCTCTGAGGCGAAGGTCGCTCTCGTGGGCAAGAATTGGGCGTCCGAGGGCGGCGGCGGCGGCGGGCGCGGGTGTCGCGTGTGCACCGTCTCGGTCACCGGCGCGCGCCCCGCCGCCGCGCCCCCGCTGCGCCTTAAAACAAAGCATGGGGCACGCCACCGAAGTAGGCATTCCCCGAACTACTCGATTTCAACTGCTGTTTTCGTAATGGTTTTATTTACGGAGCTGTAATTGGTTTTTTTTTTCTCGGCCCGACCCCGCCGACCGCGCGGCAGGGAGGGCGAGGGGGAGGACCGTAAATAGGCCACGGGCCTGCTTGCATGCACACAGTATCCCCCATTACGCTCTCTAAACATGTTGTGCTGATTACGCCAATATTGCATATCATTCTCGACGAAATTTCGTTTCGTTCAACTACAATATTTAAGCATGCGACCAACTAACGCAATGGAGAGGGTATTATGTGATCACAAAAACGGGGAATGTTACCATGGCTCGGTAATATAGCTCTGTGAAAAGAGCGAAGCGCTTGCCCAAAAACATCACTATGCAAAATTACATCGCAGAAGCTTTTCTTCTGTAAAACGTTATACTACCTTACAGCATAGCGTTTTACTGCTTTACTGCCAATAAAACTAAAACTGCAAAAAATTGAAATAAAATTCAGCCAGTATGATTGAAAAATAATTTATGGAATAGAAGATAATTAAGACATTAATAAACAGGCAAGGGAAAACGGTAGTGAGTGCGTTAACCACTATTAATACAAATGGAACATTAACCCCCAGCTGGTATCAGAAATCTGAGCAGCTCGTCCTTCAAATTGAGGGGGGGGGGGGGGGGTCTCATGCATATCCGTGAACGCGAGATACGTCAAATTCAGACCCGAGAAAAAAAGGGGAGAGGCCGCAGAAAAAGAAAACGAACTTCCGTATTAATTTTGTTGACTCATCGAGGTGGAATTACCACAAATGCCGCAAACTAACAAGCAGAATCTGAATAGGTAAACTTCAGCTCAAAAGCAGAGAGAGTTTGTTTGCGGACTTTTCTAGACTGTTAGTGTTCGGTAGGCGGAGTCTCCGCCCCCGCCCTTTTCGCTCACGCGCCCATCCCCACCCCCGCAGGCAACAGCGGGTCTGGTTCTGCCGCCGCCGCCGACGCCGCCACACGCGCAGAAGGCGGGCGAGGATTCGCAGGAGCGAGGCCAGAAGGCACGGGCGAGAAGGGGAGCTCCATATTTTGGTTCAGTCGGGCACAGCGCGCCGCAATGGCCGAGGAAATGTGTAATATCTGCAGTTTAAGTAGAGAAGCGGCTTTGCAGAGAGCTTACACTCTCCCGCGCGCCCTCGCCTGGTCGCCCCCGCCGCCCCGCCCACGCTCCACCGGCCCCTCGGGCCGCGGGACCACGGATCACTGCACAAGGCGGCCGGCCGTGCGGGAGGCGCGGACCCCGTTCCTCTGTAATTCCGCGCGGCGGAAAATGAAAGTTCATCTGCTATTTACTTTGTATCTGGAGAGACGTTCAAAAATATTCCGCTGCCAGGTGTAGCGCGCGCGCCCCCGCCGGACTAGGAGGCGCGTGTGGGCGCGGTCGGGCGGCAGCGTTGGAAAGGAGGAGGAGGAGAGGGGGCAGGTCGAGCGAACGCGCTGACGACCGGGGTGGGGAAGCCGGAGAGCGGCAACACGAGGGAGAGTTCGTCGGCCTCCTCACCTTCCGTCCTTCGCGTCCCCAAACGGCGCTTGCCTTGCCCTGGCGACGGCTCACGACCACCGGCCTGGGGCCCTCCGGGCATGATAAATACTGCCGTGTCTGTTAGCGGTTTATCAATGTTTGTATCCACGCGAGCCCTCTTCCGGCGGCGCGTGGGATTAATACTTAAAAAAGCAACTGTTCCCCAGGACAGCGGCCGCGGAGAAATGAAATATTTCGGCGAGTGCGCTCGCGCGAAGGGCGGAGCGCGCTCAAGCCAGATGGCGTGGCACGACGCACTCGCGTCCGCCCACGTGTCTGATGTGTTGCGATACTACGCATCGCGCAGTGTGATCTCTCGTCGCGGTGGATGATACATAAAAAGCGAGATATCTTCCTGCTACCTGTGTGGGAAGTCAAAAGAACAATGTCATAATAAAACGACCTGATTTAAGAAGGAATAGTGCTATTACATGGAGAGCTGTTCACATGGGAGTCCTGAGTATTAGCAGCAATTTGCCAATTAAAATACGGAACGTTTAAAGAAGAAATAAAAATATAATAATTAAATTCGTTTAAAGAATTGCTTGCCCGACCGAGATTCGAGCAATTCATTGAACAAATTTTATTATTAAAATGCAGTGTTACTAAGGAAAGTGAATTTGAATGTGGATTTACGACTGCAAAATATATTCTCCGAGCGTAATTGCGTCTAGCAATATGACAGGCATGGTGACATTTATATATAAAATTTAATATAAACTAATAATTCACAAACGATCTTTAATAACATCTTCTACAATCCTTAATATATTCATTAACATAGTGGAAAGAATTCTTACCAGCGAAATTCCACATTCAACACAAGATTCCGAGTCATGTAATTCACACATTACATTATAACGCGTCGATTTTCTAATCCGTTATAATCCTCGATATTTCCCGCGCATGCGAGTTTGGACTATCAAACAAGACATAGCCGAGATAACGCGCCACAACCGTTTCCGCACTTCGACCAGGCAGGCACTAACACCCGTTCCAGCGAACGAGGTAGAGCCTACCGCCTACCCAGCCAGGGAGCGCCGGACACAGCGGATCAGCCGAACCCCCGTGGATGCGGCCGAGCAAATTGAAAGAGAACAACGCCGACCGCGATGAAAAGCGGAATAAAAAAAAACCGCGAGAGAAACCCAAAGTTGTAAATGAGAGGGAGCGAAAGAGGAGGCGGGCCGCGCGAGCTCTCCGTGTGACGGTTCGGGCGCGCGGTCGGCTCAAGGGCGGGGAGTGCGAGAGGAAGAAAGCCGTGGTGTGGGAGGGGGGGGGACGCCAGGAACGGAATGGCCAAGTCCCCCCATGCCGGCCGGTCAATACCGGGAGAGACCCACGTCTGCGCTGTACCCGGTCCCGCCGGCGTCCATGCTCCGCCAAATTTGTCCGGCCCCCGCGCTTCCGGCACCTTGGAATAAGCAGGGCGTGCTTGCACGACGCGGAGTGGCGTAGGGCGGGGCGGGGCGGAGCATTTCCGTGGATTCTGATCCCTTTACCGAACCCTTCTGCGGGGGAAGGGCAGCCGTTCGCAGAAGCCGACATCTCTACGAACTTCACGTTTCACCAGGTTTATCGAAATGTTCAGGACCTTGAACTGGGATCTGCACAGATACCACTGCCAAAGATTGTCCTTCGGATACACGCTATTCTGTTCTTTTTATATTTTTTTCCACTCTTGCCAACTGCACAAATCGTTACGGTTTATCGCATTTTGACAAAATTACCCCACGTGAGTTTTTTGATTATTTTTGCGGAATTATTGTTCGAAAATTTCGCAATTCTATCCTTGAGATACAATACAAGCGTTATCAGAAAACAAATAAATAATTTTTATACGAGACATAACAGAGATTTGCGAATAACAATAACTTTATTTTATGGTCATTAGAAGCGCTCTTTGTCAGTATTTTTTAAAATCCTTCCTACAACTGCAATTGGAAAAGCCGGCGGTCCCGCAGATCTCTTGCCCAAATACTTTCTCTTTCTGGCGTCCTCACGACGTAGTGCAAGTCATTAGAAAAGAACACTTGTAAATCTTTGTGAAATATGGCCAATTAAATATCTACGCACACCGAACAAACTTTCTCAAAACTCATTAATTCCGAAAGAAAGTACACAATATAAATTTTCACCGTAACGTCTTTCGCTGTGGTTGTTTCCCCCGATGAGCTTTGCAATGAAAGTAATGAATTCGTTTGAACGTATACGCACGATGAAATTACCAGTTTAATATAGTTCCAATGTCATAAACACAAGTGATTTACAAACGTTAAAATTCGGACTTAACTTTCATGAATTAGAATAGCAAACAATTAAAAATGTTCGAATACATTTTTACTTTCAACGCAAAAGTTTTATTTCGTCTGATTGTTTTTGCCTACGTTTAAAAATATTCTTCACTTCAAATTTTCTAGAACAAACAACATGAAAATATATTTTTTATAAGTCTTTGATATAATTACATCTCACGATGTTTCAAATTTTAGATTGCAATCACATGGATTAATTTTTTTTTTTTGACTGAACAATTAATACAATTAACGAAGAAGTAATATCCTCAAAACATACCAAAGTGTTTCGATGCACGAGTTCATTTTACGACAACTGCGAAGAGAGAAAGAAGAATTTTTCTAATATTTTTGAAATATATATCTAAGAACGAATAAGTTTACTTTGTGCAGAAAGGTATAGTCGGAGTGGTGCAGGAAGATCTATTTATACTTTGCGAAACGAGTCGTTCTGTTAAATGAAGCACAACTGTCGCCTTCAAGGGTACACTTCACAGAACATCCATAAATAAACCATTTTCCATGTCACCAATTCTACTTCCTACTCTTGGGTCGCGAACTCGTATCCAGTTCATTCGACTACAAATCTTTGAATCATTCACATCAACTAGTTACTAATATTTTTAAATTCTCTTTGTTTCTTCCTTTAATTTTTGGATTTTTTAACAATTACACATACAGAAAATGTACATTAATGGAAACTAATTTCGTCCATTTAGTAATTATTTCAATCCTTTTCCTGAAGTTGATACGCAATATGAACACAAATTATAAACTGTAAGAAGTGACAATTAATTAATTTACCAAAGTTACTAGTCTTAATATGTTGGACGTGTGATTGTGACTGAGTAACATACTAGCAATGTTTGACGAATTACTTAATTTCAACAATTAAATACTAAGACCGTTAATCGCCAACACAAAAACCAGAAATCAGATAACATATACACTGAACATGGCATGGGATTGTCAACATTACATTTCCATATCTGAAAAACAGTCAACGTCGTAGGTCACACGTAACAGTGGCAGCGGCCAAGTCAATTGGTCGGATAGGGCGGTCGCTGGAGGCTGTTGCTGCAGCGACCGCAGGGCAGGGTGGAGGCGACCGCGCGGCAGGAGGACCTAGGCCGCGCTCATCGGGCGGAGCCGTGGCTGACGGCTCGGGCGGGGGGCCGGGGGG